>JAOBRE010000013.1:28085766-28096060 GCA_027574745.1 Occidentarius platypogon
GGATAGGCTCCAGCTTGCCTGCGACCCTGTAGAACAGGATAAGCGGCTACAGATAATGGATGGATGGATGGATGGATGGATGGATATCTATTCCACTTGTATAGCTCTACTGTTCAATCAACAACAGACCTGAACTGACGATGTCTCTCAAGCTTAAAACGAGTCAACAAAATTACAACCAGCGTTGGAGTAACAGAAAAGAATAGTAAGGTTGCCTGTACTTCAAAACTGATTGTTGTGATACAAGTAAAAACCTCTTTGTTACAGGGATTGCCTGGTGAAGCTGGTGCCCCTGGACCTTCTGGCGCTAGAGTAAGTATCCATTGCTATAGAATTTATGGGATTTTATTTGATAAATCTGCAGACCAGACCTAAAAACACTCAAAACTTCAGTCCTCAGAATGATACTCATTCTTTCTCTCTTCCCTCTGCTCAGGGTGAAAGAGGATTCCCTGGTGAGCGTGGAGCCCCTGGTGCTGCTGGTCCTAGTGGCGTACGTGGTTCTCCTGGTGCAGTTGGAAACGATGGTGCTAAGGTGAGAGCTACATGTCCAACTTGAGTGTCAGGTCAGAGAAATGTGATCTCTAGTTAAGTGTTTAGCAAATCAATAAGCTGGACTGATATAGAGCTAATTACTAGTCTATTTTCTTTCTGTATTTCTTTTTCTTTAGGGAGAGGCTGGTGCTCCTGGTGCCCCTGGTGCTCAGGGTCCTCCTGGTCTTCAGGGTATGCCTGGTGAGCGTGGTGCTGCTGGTCTACCAGGCCTCAAGGGAGACAGAGTAAGTGCCACCATGTTTCACAGAGATTTTCAACTGGACTGTGTTTAATTCAATTTCAATAACATGAATGTCCACAAGTTATGTTCTACAATGTTAATGGTTTTGTACAGTGTGACATTACTTTGTCCACTGTGTTCATTATCACAGGTGGCATGGTAGTGCCATGGTTAGCCCTGTCGCCTCACGGCTGACAGGGCCCTTTCTGTATGGAGTTTGCATGTTCTCCTCATGTCTGCGTGAGTTTCCTCTGGGTGCTCTGGTTTCCTCCACAGTCCAAAGACATGCAGTTAGGTTAACTGGCTACTCTAAATTGTCCATAGGGTTGAATGTGTGTGTGAGTGGTACAGCGTGGGTGTTCATCTCAGCTCGCTGAGCCACTGTGGACAGGCCCCTGGGCCTAAAAAGCAGGGTTGGCTTGCACACGCCAACTTTCACTTCAAAAACATATAGTGCATGCGGGAAGTTGTTACCCTTCCCATTGATCTTCGAAATCGAATAAAACTGCCACACACATTATCACATTCATTGTTACAAGCTTATCGGAACGGCTCAAAACTTTATAAGGCATGGATGTGACAAACACTAGAGTAGGATATAAAACTAGGTTTTGTACAGTACAGATCACAATAAAGCTGAATAATGGATAATGCATTGTCACAGCGGCTATGACATAATTTTTTTAATCCAAATAAACGAAAAAGATATACTTTCAGTGTGAAAGTATACACTGAACCAATTTTATGCACTGCAGAGGCATCATCCAGTCTTTCCCCACCGACTTTATGCTTTTACTATGTCAAGCCATGTCTATCACTAAATTATTAAAGTACTACTTCACTACAGTGCACAATTTGCTTCCCTGTCTATGTTCAGGACATGATTTTGTTGGTTGTAAATGCTCAATTTCAGTGGCTTCTGAGTGGAAAAAAGAGGAAAATGTACATTTAACACTCTTTATAATATTTAATTCCAACCAGTTAAAAATGAGCCTGAATACTGCACCAAAATATATGTCAAACTGAGTTAATAAAGAACCAAAATAATGAAATCAAAGTTGTGATCCCACAAGAAGGCAAGCATATCACATCTGACTGAGTGAAAACAGATATGTCATGAATGTATGGGTAAAAATTGGCCAATCAGTCTGGCAGTGCTAGAATAGACCTGTCCAGAAGGGCCATACTAGTCAGTACAGAATAGTCCTTTCTTGTAATTAATGCATAGCAATATTTCTACACAATAAAATTGTTAAAGGTGTGATTCAGTATATATTGCATCAGGCAAACACTTATGTCTCACTGTCTTTCTACATAGGGTGACCAAGGTGCTAAGGGTGCTGATGGTGCCTCTGGTAAGGATGGCGCTCGTGGTTTGACTGGACCTATTGGACCTCCTGGACCAACTGGCGCTCAGGGTGACAAGGTTAGTCTCTTCAGTGTATATGTCTATAGCTTGATATCCATTGTTTCTCACCACTAAATATTCTGTCATATTTGAGGCTGACTGAATTTGTTCTATCTTTACCAAGGGAGAGCCTGGTGCTGCTGGACCTGTTGGACCTACTGGTGTCCGTGGACCCCCTGTGAGTATTTTTTTCTTCTCTGCATACCAGATGGATATCACCAAATATCATTTCCTCTCAAGGGATACAAACATGGTTTATTTTGATAATATGGACACTGATCATTAATTATGCCATACAAAGAATTTCCAAATCATGATATTTTTATTGATAGTGTTTATTGCGAATGTCTGCATGTTATCTTAGTTCCCATGAGTGACTAATGTCCACTTCTAGGGAGAGCGTGGTGAGTCCGGTGCACCTGGACCTGCCGGATTTGCTGGACCACCTGTGAGTATCTATATAAATTCCAAATCAACCATATTGATGCGCGATGTAGCATATTTGTCTGGGCATTTAACTTAAAATTCAGCCTTACCAATGATCCAATTGTATCTCTAAAATCTATTCCAGATTAATCATATTGTGTTCTAAAACTCAAATCACTAATAATATGTATGCTATTTAGTGAAGGAATCATGTGAGTCCTTGTGGATCTGAGTTAGCTTTTGAACAGGTTGGACTTAAGATCTCGATGTTTCTCACATAGGGTACTGATGGTCAGCCTGGTGCTAAGGGAGAGTCTGGAGACACTGGTGCCAAGGGAGATGCTGGTGCTCCTGGACCTGCTGGAGCTACAGGTGCACCTGGACCTCAGGTACATACAACATCCAGACCTCTCTTTCAACTTTGTTTAATTTTCTATTCAACTTTTGTAGAAACCGATGAAAGCCACATACAACGCTCAAATGTTTTGTCAAAAGTGTATCATACATATAAAAAATATATTATGTGAAATAGTTAGTATATAGTGGCATTATAATTAATTTCTCCCTTGAATACTTTAGCCATAAACCTGTTGCTTGATAAACTTATAAAGCTGTAATTCTATAATTTAAGCTGAATATATTTACAATACAGCAAACACAACATTGCTTTCTTATAGGGTCCTGTTGGTTCTACTGGTCCTAAAGGCGCCCGTGGTCCTGCTGGTCCTCCTGTAAGTATCACTTTCTTAAAAGATACTAGGCTTCAACATTTACTTAATCACTCTCCTAAGATCAGGATTTTTTTTATATTCAGATCAATTTCTGTTTCTTTTGTTAAGGGAGCTACTGGCTTCCCTGGTGCTGCTGGAAGACTTGGACCTCCTGGCCCTGCTGTAAGTTATTCAGTATAGCTACAAGGCAAAGGTCTTTAACCACTTCTCCAATGTAGCTTTAGTATAACTTCTTGACGACACATTTAGCTGCCGTTCCAACCTTGCTATTATCGTTCCAGGGTAACGCTGGACCCTCTGGGCCCCCTGGACCCCCTGGAAAGGAAGGTGCAAAGGGTGTTCGTGGTGAGACCGGAGCTGCTGGTCGCACTGGTGAGGTTGGTCCTGCTGGTCCTCCTGGTCCATCTGGTGAGAAGGGAACTCCTGGAGCTGAGGGTCCCCAAGTAAGTTTCTCTTACTGGGTCTAAAAATAACTTCAGTCTTATAACCCAGAAAAATTATTGGTTTAGTGCAGTATTTTTGGTATTCATGTAGTGTGTATGTTCATTCAAATATAAAGTACCAGACTTTCTTCAGCATTGGCTTTTCTTAACAGGGATCTCCTGGTTTACCTGGACCTCGAGGTCTTTCTGGCTCTCGCGGTATTATTGGTTTCCAAGGACAGAAAGGAGAGCGTGGTTTCCCTGGTCTCCCAGGACCATCAGTGAGTATTCCAAGTGAATGCTTTAAACATATCCTTAATATCTCCAGTCAGTGTCAAAGAATCCAAAGTTTTGTTAAAAACAAATACGAGATTTTGCCTGGTTGAGCAGACTAAAAAAAAAAAAAAATCCCTTGCCCTCTACATGATAAAACCATCAGTGGTACTGCGGTTATTCAGAGTACTCAATACGTTGTGGAATTGCATGGACATCAACCCAGCACTTGCTCTTGTCATCTTGTAGGGAGAGCCTGGTAAGCAGGGACCTAGTGGCCCCTCTGGTGAGCGTGGACCTCCTGGACCCATGGGACCCCCAGGACTGGCTGGACCTCCAGGCGAGCCTGGTCGTGAGGTGGGCACATTCACCTGTTCACTCCAACTTCATTCAGACATAATATGAGTGACCTTGCACCATCTTGACTTTAGTTAGCAATGTGCATTGAAGTTTGTTGGAGTCTATAGACAGTGCAAAATTAACTGCTCAATATTTCACAATTAGGGAACTCCTGGTAATGAGGGAACTGCTGGCCGTGATGGTGCTGCTGGTCCCAAGGTAAACTGCACTATGAATAAACACCGTAACAGTAAATCAGTCCTATTACCACAAAATAATTAAAACATGGACTTTTCCTGACTGTTTTTTGCTTGTGTTGACCAAGTTCTTTATGCGTATCCCATAGGGTGACCGTGGTGAGACTGGTCCTGCTGGTGCTTCTGGTGCTCCCGGACCCCCTGGAGCTCCTGGACCTGTTGGCCCTGCTGGAAAGACTGGTGATCGCGGAGAGTCTGTGAGTGGTTATTTCAGAATTAAAGATAATCTAGTTACAACTGCAACTACTGTTAATTAACTTGGAACACAGTGAATGAATGTCTGAATGAGTTCACTCAGCATCATTTGTCACTTTACTCCATTAGGGTCCTGCTGGTCCCGCTGGCCCTGCTGGCCCTGCTGGTCCCCGTGGCCCTTCTGTAAGTTTATACTTTAGTTATTCTGTTGTTACCACACAAAGATCTGATTAAATGTGACCCAGTAGGGTAGTTCATAATACTCTAAGGCCAATATATAACTCTGTGTAGGGACCTGCTGGAGGCCGTGGAGACAAAGGTGAGACTGGTGAGGCTGGAGAAAGAGGCATGAAGGGACACAGAGGATTCACTGGAATGCAGGGACCACCCGGACCTCCCGTAAGTGATGACCCATTTGCCTGATGGAAGATCCACAACCTTTAAAAATTATATCTTTATATTATATATTTACTAGTGCATAAAACCAAAATACCTAAATTCACTGGTTCCACACACACAAACTGGTGTCTTATATTTTTGTTTAAATATTTGCAAAGAAGACAAAACACTAGCACTGTAATGGGGTCACAAGAGTGAACTGGAAGGATTTGTTCTTTTACTATAGGGACCTTCTGGAGAAACTGGACCTGCTGGATCTTCTGGCCCTGCTGGACCTAGAGTAAGGTTTTTTTTTTTCTAATTTACTTTGCATCGATAGAAAATTGATATGTTATTATAACAGATGTTCCCTCATTTTTTGAACTTATGTAATAATAGGGACCTGCTGGATCTGCTGGTTCTGCTGGTAAGGATGGCATGAGTGGACTTCCTGGACCCATTGGACCTCCTGGACCTCGTGGTCGCACTGGTGAAATTGGACCAGCTGTGAGTTGCCTTTTCTTTTTCACTTTAATTTGACGTTTTCAACCAGCACACAAGACAGCCATTTTATACTAGTTTTTCCACCATCCTTTGATTTAGGGACCTCCTGGACCTCCCGGACCCCCTGGACCTCCTGGACCATCCGGTGGTGGATTCGACATTGGCTTCATTGCTGCACCCCAGGAGAAAGCCCCTGATCCTTTCCGTCACTACCGTGCTGACGATGCCAATGTGATGCGTGACCGTGACCTGGAGGTTGACACCACCCTTAAGTCCCTCAGCCAGCAGATTGAGAATATCCGCAGCCCTGATGGCACCAAGAAGAATCCTGCCCGCACTTGCCGTGACCTGAAGATGTGCCATCCCGACTGGAAGAGCGGTATGCAAAACTCAGCATTCTTTGCAAATTGTGATTAAAAAATAGGCAATTTCAACCTACCATTCAAGTGCATATTGGGTCTGCATAGAGACTTGTGTTTCACCTTGGTATAATGAAAACAGGCCACAGTGGAATTCAATCAAAAGAGTGTATGTTTAGTAAAAACAACACCACCACATGATTCTGTTCTTGTTCAGGTATTTGATATGTGGTTTTGTAACACCTATTCTAGGTGAGTACTGGATTGACCCTGACCAGGGCTGCAACCAGGATGCCATCAAGGTCTACTGCAACATGGAGACTGGTGAGACCTGCGTCTACCCAACACAGACTGACATTCCCAAGAAGAGCTGGTACACAAGCAAGAACATCAAGGAGAAGAAACATGTCTGGTTCGGAGAGGCTATGACTGATGGCTTCCAGGTGAGGGTCCTCTTAATTTGTGCATCCTTTTAAAAAGTATTATAACTAGTTATATGCAGCATGTTCTCAACCTCATTTTGTCTTTCTTCTGCTTCTCTTCAGTTCGAGTATGGCAGTGAGGGCTCCAAGCCTGAGGATGTCAACATCCAACTTACCTTCCTGCGCCTTATGTCCACTGAGGCCTCCCAGAACATTACATATCACTGCAAGAACAGCATTGCCTACATGGATCAGGCCACAGGCAACCTTAAGAAGGCTCTGCTGCTGCAAGGCTCCAATGAGATTGAGATCAGAGCAGAAGGCAACAGCCGCTTCACATACAGCGTCACTGAAGATGGCTGCACGGTGAGTCATTTTCCAAGTATATCCCCACTGTATGTCCACAGTAAATGGTTATTTATAATGTGCTCCAGTGTATGTCTGGGCTGTGTTCACACCAACATGAAATTTAAAGTTAAAAACCTAGATTGGGTGGCATACCACTATTAATACCTGCAAGTAGCTGATATTGAAAGGACAGTTATTAAGGGCAAAGAATTTACTTAGTTTTAAGATATGAATTTATTAATGAGCTTATCTTTATGACACAAATTAAGCCTAGTCTTGGACTGAGCTGCAAAATTAGTGACAGCATTACTTTGGAAAAAAAAAAAAGCTGTTTAGTTCAAAACCTTAAATACGTACAGTAGGCCCATGTTTTTATTGTTATTTTAATGGTCAACTGTTATACCACAGTGCTTATACTTTTCTTTTCATTCTCTGCAGTCGCACACTGGTGCATGGGGCAAGACAGTCATCGACTACAAAACAGCGAAAACATCTCGGCTGCCTATTATTGACATCGCTCCTATGGACGTTGGTGCACCCAATCAGGAATTTGGCATTGAAGTTGGCCCAGTCTGCTTCTTGTAAAAAAGAAATCTGGACTTGAAATTGTTTGTGTGTTGCGTGTGTGTTTTTTCTAGCAGTCATCTCTCTAAAATCTTTTCTATGCATTAAAAAAAAAAACCCTAGACTTCGATTTGGCTGTCTGAATGGTCCACTTGCTTAGAACTACGCTTCAGAAGACAGTGGTTATGTGTTATCAAGCTTTTTTGGGGACCACTATTTTACCACCACCAACACCAAGGACACTTTAGAAGACCGATTTGTTTCACTGGCCACAAGAAAATAATATATACTTGTAAAGTGTAAAATCCCCCTGGAAAAAGGAAAAAACCATATGAGATACAGGTGACTTTTTTACCACTGTGGAAGGACAATGAAAAAGAGAAAACAAATGCTTTGTACCATGTTCAGGTGTTAAATAAATCTGTAAAATGACATTTAAGTGTCTTTGTGTTCTACCCATCAGAACAAGTGATCAACCGGCACAACCATCATTGTTCACAGACAGAACAGATTTAATATGAGACAAGGGTTCAACTTCGTATTGATATCTTATGTCTACCTCAGAAAAGAAACCTATATTATTACCAAGTGTTGACCAACACCAGGTTAGGATTTTACACAGAAATATGCTTAAGAAAGCAAGAAACAGCTGCAAAAGGTGCTATTTCATGAGGTCCTGTTAGTGGGATGTGTTAGAGCAGTTTCTAAAATAATGTATTATTTCACTCTTACTCACAGGGCCTTTGGTGCTAAAATCATATTCTTTTGCTGTCCAGTTGTAACACATGTCTCTCTTGCGAAAGGACTTTGCTTCAATTTCAGTAGCAGAACCTTTGTTAGGGAAATATGATTAAGCTTTGATGCACATCGTCTTTTCAAGTGTAGAAATAAGCAGGTGGGGTCTTTTATTTTTTCCAAAACCTTTTGACACTTTTTGGTTGTTGTCTTGATTTCTTTACAGTACATCCCCATGTTGTCCAGTGATTACATTCAGTGCTTCCGTTCTACCACTTTTGTACCAGGATTTCTTGGTTTTCAGTTTTTGTTTTTTGGGGTTTTGTTTGTTTGTTTGTTTGTTTGTTTTGTTTTGTTTTACCTAGGGCTTTTCAAAGATTGCAAGAGAAATAGGGATCCCCAAAACTAGTGAGAGAAGCATACACACAATAGGGGGTTAAAACAAGATGATCTGTACCTATTTTGTATATGTATAATAATTTGAGATGTTTTTAATTATTTTGAGTGCTGAAATAAAGCATGTTAAGTGGTCGATCTAATGTTTGTCAGAAGTGGTCTTGACTCATCCCTAAGTGCCCGATGGACGTTAATGAAGCACAGCCTGCACCTGTTACAGTTGTTTTGACTGGAAGGAAGATTAAAGAAAAATAACAAACAGAATTGTCTTACAATTGTACCTTCTTTTTTACTCACAAATTAAAATCGCAAAATCGAGTTTTAGTTTGTTCTACTCATACACATGCCCACGGAGTCACTGAAGTTGACCAACAGTGAAGTTTTAATGACTAGCATTGCCTAATGCTACTCTGTAAAGGTTCAGCTATGGCCTAATGGTTAGCGATGCAGCATTGGGAATAAAAGGTTTCTGGTTCAATTCCCTAGACCAGCAGGAAAGGCTTAAGTGCCCTTGAGCAAGGTGCCTAACTCCCAGCTGCTGCTCTGAGTATGTTCTATGTCACTCTGGATAAGCGTGTCTGCTAAATGCCTGTAATGTAATTACCTGCTTTGAGTCTGAGCGTTGTCTTCTGCTGCTGCTTTGTATAAAAACTGATATCAAAAAAAAAAGAGCGGGGATCAACTGATTCTCCACTGTCAGTCCCATCCGTCTGCAGAATCTCTACCATAAATCCATGGAGAAACTTCTTTGCTCTCAGATTTTATCTCCGCAAAAGTAAAAAAAGTACATCCGACCAACCGAGTCATCTGGGTCACTTTGTCGACAACTTTCATCATCTACCAGACTCGGCTTCCACCTTTACCGATACCTCACAGCCTTGGTAGGGTACTGAAGTGATCTGTGCACCAACGTGTACTGAAGAAATCTTCATGGTGAAGGGAAGCTTGTCTTGCTTGATACAAGGAAGCCATTGTATGGCTCGGTATGTGCAGGCTTTCATAGTGGGGGGCTAGCTGAAATGTGAGCTGTTCGACTGCTTTGATTTCATGTGGTATTCTGTACTTGCACCGTAATATCTCATTTACACTGCTATGAATATGTTCAACCTGTATACATTCGTATAAGTGTGCTTATCTTCACAACACATCCATTTTTGTAAGGGCTTTGTCTGTTTAATACACTGTGTAGCCTATCTATTAGTCTTATGGCCACTGTTTAAGCAGCACATACAGCACTGGTGCTCCCAAATGGCTCCTTATTTCCACAATAAGTGCATGATATAGTGTATAGTAGAATGGCTTTTAGACTTTACATAGTGCTCTAATTATGTGCAGATGTGGACAAAGTACCCAACTTCATTACTTAATTCAAAGTACCGATCCCGCTGGTCAAATGTTACTCCAAAACAAGTGAAAGTTGTCCAGTCACTTAAGTTAAAGTACTGAAGTACTTGCTTTTAAAGATATTTAAGTATTAAAAGTACTTTTAACACTACCTAATGCCTAATACCTAAAACCCACAATACCTAATGCCTCTGAAGCTACCGACTGGATTTACTGACTAACTTGTCAACCCTGTAGAACTGAAGCTCCACCTGATGCTAGCAAACTCCTTTCAAACTCAAAATCATATTAGATAGCTAACGTTACTAGAAAATAAAGATTTCTACATTCTGTTTATTTGACAAGATTATGCTAAAATATATTTCTGAAAGGACTTCAGATAAGTTAACGTTATTCATGTTAGCGTAACTCCGTTTTT
>JAOBRE010000013.1:28532195-28547144 GCA_027574745.1 Occidentarius platypogon
AAAATATGCAAATTAGACACACCCAGATGCATTACTTTTATGTCTGCCCCAGCTGTCCAATAGACTTATCTAGGATGGTACTACTGCAGTGATTAATTTATTAGATGACAAGTAAAACCAAAACCCTGTATCAGATCACATGCAGTGTACTTGGCTGCCTGGATTTTTTTTTTTTTTTTTTAGCACTGTCTTATATCAAATGCCGAGTCTTCATACTAAACAGAAACAACAAACTACTATCCTCTTCGGACATAACGTGTACATTTGTACACATTAAGTTCCATAGCATTTTTCCTTGTGTCTGAAGGGGTTATGTCACTAGAAAAGTCTAAACCAGGGAACACCATTAAAAGGTTCACCCTTAACTTTTTGCTACTTGCCTTGCAGTACTGTATGTTTGTGGCTTGGTGTCATTTAGAAAAGTTAGCACTACAGCACCTTTTGATGGCTCTGCCCCTTCTAGCAGACTGTGACTAGGTCGAATGTTTCACACTTCATTTGTACTGGTTCTAGGATAAATATGTAATAGTCCATTTCATGCTGCTGAATTTCCAAGTATGTAAGCACTACTTGTACTAACAGTTTGAAGTATATGGTTTAAGAGGGTTTGCTCAAATCTACTCTTATAGTGATTGCCAGCCCTGTTCCTGGACACACCTTCTTACAGCTTGGCTTTCCAAACCTAATATAGCTCATCAGTTCAAGATAACCAGTCTACTTTGTTAGCTAGATCAGCTTTGTTGGATTAGGGGTGAATTCTGTATCAAAGCAGCTTTAACAATTAAACGGTTGGCGATCAGTTCGTTAACAGAGAGCCCATCAAAAGCAAACTTTCTTTGCTTGAAATCAGGTGTAAGATGATAGTCCTAAGCAACTGTTCTCTCTGCTCTGATAAACCATACTGAGCAAATGAAGAGTGAATTGAATCTGGTATGTTAAATGATGTAGGATACTAAACTTTACAGTGCTACAGGGTATCCAGGAATGGAGTGTGATACTTGAGTTTCAGTATTATTGTCTCAAAGTTTCAAGTAGAAGTAAACAGAGGTTGACAATTAGAAGGTGAAAAGAGCAGTGAAGGAACACCCCACTTGTAAAGTGTATGTATCGGTTTTGTGAACACTGAGTACTCCTGTATATCTATGAATAAATGTGTGTAAGAAAGGAAAATGGTAAAAATGTAAAAGCATAAACTTTGTGCTTTTGGTTGAACAGCAGTTCAGAGACTCTTGCTGCTCATATAAGGATAGCTTCTGGACTTTCACCTTTGCATTCAAAGTGAAATTAACTACACTCTTATGAAAAAGGTTATTTAAATAAGTTCTTAGCTTCTTAAAGGATACTTGGGT
This sequence comes from Occidentarius platypogon, assembly GCA_027574745.1. Classification (NCBI taxonomy): domain Eukaryota; kingdom Metazoa; phylum Chordata; class Actinopteri; order Siluriformes; family Ariidae; genus Occidentarius; species Occidentarius platypogon. The sequence goes on from JAOBRE010000013.1 coordinate 28,533,545, forward strand.
TCCTCTCTGAAATGGAACAGGACCCTTTGTTGCAATGTCCGAGTGAGAAACTGAAGAATCCCAAATGTTGCAAGAGGGAACCTTTTCTTTAAGTGTAGTTCTGGATACTCTTCAGGTAGAATAGAATTTGATTAGTAGCTTGCCTGCAACCCTGTAGAACAGGATAAAGCGGCTAGAGATGATGAGATTACCTCTAGCCTATAGATGATGTTATAACTGAGATGATGGTATAACTGAGATTAACAGTTATACCCAAGTATGAGTATAACTGTTGTATCTATTGCCTGGTGTAATCATATATGGTGTGTTTTTAAAGGTCTTTCTCCTGTATAGATGTAGTGTTTGGTTTCCTAAGCACACTGGGGGACTTGGAACACTGGGGCAGAAGGTCAAATCTTAATCTACATACAAGGGCTAAAGTTGTGATAACAGTATATATGGAGAAAACATAAAGTGATCTGTGTTAGGTTTTATACCAGAGTAACATCACAAGACTGTTATAAACTGATATGAAGACTTGATATACATACTTCAGAAGGAACTCTGGTCACAGGGACATAATTCAAATAAAACTATGGTATGTATACCACAGTGCTTGCTGATATAAAGTCACATGAAATTAAAGTGCTTAATTTTAAAGAACATTTCATTATGTGAATAAATTGTACTTATTTAATGTAGTGAGGAAATCACCATGTCAGTACAGCCCCCAAAGAGCCAAAACAGCTCTGTGTGTGTGTGTGTGTGTGAGAGAGAGAGAGAGAGAGAGAGACCTGATCACATACTGTGAGGGGGTTGGGGATAGCATAACTGAATGGGAAAGGGGATGTCTCCTTTTTACTGGCTGAGAGAGCAAATAGATCTTACAGGTAACCTCTTAGTTTAATGTTTCATTTTCTGCTTTGAGTAAGCATGTATGCAACAAAACGCATTACGGAAAATGTTTATATTTCAGGATGGATTAAAGAAAAATTATACAGTATCAATATAAAACAACTTTGCTTGGGGAAAAAAAATCCAAACTGAACCTTTCAGTTAGCATAATTAAATTTAGTGTTAGCTATATTACATATGTAACTTTTATCCCTTTACAACTTTATAGACTTTTACATAAAAATATAATAAATACAATATTATCAATGATGAGGTTTAGATTTGGATCTGTGCATCACAGGAATAAATATTTCAGTGAACAAAGTAAGAATGTATTTTACTGATGTCATGTGACAAAACGTAAACATTCTGACCTGATATGTAGGTTAAAGTGCAAAGTTTATTGATCACAGGACTAAATAAGTTAATGAAAGAATGATCTTTCATTAATCTTATTCTGAGGTAGCACTTCTGCTAAGTTGCAAAGCTAAGTCTATGTAATTGTGTAAATTATGTATATCAAATATAACTCTTATATTTTATGAACTGTTCAAAGAGCATCACACAGAAAACAGATACCAAAGACTAGATTGTTTAAAGATAACAGCTAATTCATTTTAATTATGCTGCCAAAATTAAAAGGAAAATGCTGACATTTTAGTATCTGTGACATTAGAGGACTAACAGTAGCTGGAACAAATACAGTTTAATGCAGTAGTATAGTGTTGAAAGGAATAAGAAGTCAGGAAAACATGTTAATCTTTTCCATTTTTTCAATATAAATAATTGTTTTTAAACTGTTCTCTCAATTTTCTATTGCAGATTTCAAGGACATTTTAGTCTATAGTTTTGAATTGACCGTAATTGACAATATATACAGAAATATTTTTATAAATCTTCTAGTGGTTTAGTCTCTCATTTCCTTTAAAGAAGCTGTAAACTATTCGAACTGAAACCTTCTTTGTTTCCTGAGAAGTGTAATGAATATTTTGAATATATAATGCTTATAACCTTTAGCAGAAACATTAACATAAGACATTACTTTGCATTGATTTACCATAAGCAATCTCACATCATTTCACAACAGAAGCACTGAAAGAAATCCTACAAAACTTTGATTTATACAATTTTACTACAAAGAATGGTGTAAAACATTATAATGTCAAACTTCTTACATCAACATCATTATAGTCGTATGGATATGTTTGAGCAATAAGAATACAGGAAAAAACAGTCTTTGAAATAGGCTAGGCTACATAAATTACAATTTACATGAGTCTCCAAATATGATAACATTAGATTAGATTAGATTCAACTGGCATTGCACATGTCACAGGTACAAGGCAACAAAATGCAGATTGTATCTAAGCAGAAGTGCATAGCAGTAAATAACATAAGTGTAATATACAAATATAAACATGGTCACAGATATTTAACCACATCACCAGGATGAACTTAAAAAAAAAAATCCCAAAAAACCCCAACCCTGTGAACTTGCACAATAAACTTTAACAGATACTACTACTGATCTAGAATTCACAGTGTTTTCCTAATAAGAAGCTTACTGGAAGAGAAGTTTGGATCAAATTTAGATTAAAAAAAAAAGTTATCTATAGCTTAGTGATAAAGAAGGAAAAGATAGCATGCACATGAAACATTAACATAATACAAACTCTTCGAACACTGAATGATTTTTACTTTTAATTAATGCATCAAGTCATTGAAATGATTTAGAAAGAAAGGAAGGAATGATTACAGGTAACGTTGTAGGGTACACACGGTAATTCCGCACTACCTGACAAGTCCAGACCAATTCCTCTGGTCCAATGTTGCACTAAATTAATGAATTTGCAATCATAAGCAATGCAGTTTTTCCGATCAGCAACTGTAAAACTGTTTTATCTTCTATTTTCTGCACCCAAAATGGAGAGAGGTTGGGGAGAGATGGGGGCGGGATGTGTAGGAGCCAATCAAAAGCGCTGGCTTCTTTAAATTCTGATGACGTAATGAACACACCCCCGCTATCACGCCTCACGTCCCGTTTAAAAGTCTCTTTTCCCCCATTTTGAATTGAAAAGGTGGAGTCGGTCCACTGGAAGTTCTTCTTTATCAACGTTTTATATTAATTATTATGAATTGATCAAGAGTAAATATGTACGAACACAGATTGGGGAGTAGATTTTTCGTAGGTTTAAAGAATGAGAACATTTTGCGTTGAAGCTTGTTCATGTCAAGTTAAGTAGGGCTTTATTGTTGTTCCTCTCAACACAATGTTAGGAACGAAATGTACTGTAGTTCCCTAAGAATCACAGAGCTACATACACTTGAACACTAAACAATATCAGACAAGAGGATGAGTAACACAGTGACAGACAGATGCAAAACTCAACACAGATAATAGACTGTACAAGAAAATATACAAACAATACAGTATACACTAAACACAACACCTGTTGCTGCATAGGAGTGCTCTAGTCAAAGTCAATTTGCTGTTTTGCATGTTTTTAGGCTCAAGTCAAGTGCCAATATTTGCTTCCTACATGGTTTCTTTGTGCAGAAAAAAAAAAAAGAAAATGTTTGGCAATCTACAAAACCAGACTTCAAATATACTAAAATGAAATGTGCACATGTATTTGTAGAACAAGGCACAATAACTTTTCTAGTGTTTTGAAAATGGATTTTGCCATGATCCTCTTGGTCTGCAGCGTTTATCTGAAGAAGGCAGTGTATGTCATCTGGCAACATTTACAACAGAAGTGTCAGGAAGTATGGGCTTACTGATTGGGAAAGCAATCTGGAAGAGTTATGAACTAATGGAGGACTGACTATTAAACCCAAGGATCCAAAAGCTGTTCAGAGGATATGAAGAAGTTGGAGTCAAGCAGGTGGACATACAGGGAAACAGCACATTTACAGGGGAATACAAACTTCTGAACTGATATCCTTTGTTTGTTTTGATGATTAGTATATTAAGACACACCATGAGATCATTTTATTCCATGTGACAATGATAAAACATCTGTGTAACCTACCACACTAAATGCACTATTTGTAAAAATTTGGCTAGCATTTCTGCTCAACTGTTCCAACTATCCAATGTTCTGAAATGTTGTTGGAGTTTTGTTTAGACAATTTGCTTATATCAACAGACCTCCCACTTTTGGAGAATTTAAGCATTTAAACACACCAAAATGGTGTTGAGATATCTTTAACTTTGCACTTGCTGTATGTAACATTTGAACTTAGAATTACTGACACCCCCAAACACACATCTACATAGTGAGCGCAGGATCTTAAAATGTATAAATGAATAGATTTGAAAAACATTATGCATTTTAAGGCTGTGCAATGTGTCCAGTGTTCTGAAATAATAGTATAAAACCATTTTGAAGGTTTAGTTTGTCCTATTTTTGTACAGCTTTAATCATATTTGTGATATAAGTTATTTATAGCATTGATAGCTTATTTAAATCTTAATCTACAGCATGTGGAAATAGCTGTCAAATAGGAAACACTGTCTTGTTAGTATAAATTAAACATTTACCCTTTACTGTATTTAAAGTTTGAATGTAGAATTACTGATGAAGCTATATAGATTAGTGTAGATTATAAACAAATTTATAAATTACTAAAACTCAGTCTATGATCACATGTGTTGCATTTAAAGTTCTGAAATGCTGCTGTAAAACATTTCTGGAACTTCATTTAGGAAATGTCTATATCTATAGATAACCCATCTTCTATTTTGGAGAACTTTAACTTAATTGGTTATATTATTTATTTAGTGTTAATATCTTAATATACACCATTGGGCCATTTTGGAACATGTGATAATGACATAAAGAGAAAAGATCTGTGAAACCAAACACATCAAATATCTTGATGGAATAACTTTTGCACGCAACCACACAGGTCAAAAGGTTACCACAGATTACAAACAGATTTATAAATAGATAAATTCACTCTATTTGAATTGTTGGTGTTTTTTTTAAAAAAGCTGTTCAAACTGTCCAGTGTTCTGAAATATTGTTGTACTTTATTGCTGATAGTTTGTGTCTGTATCTATAGTTAACCCATTTCCTGCTTATGGAGAACTTTAATAGTCATTGTTATATTATTTGTTAGTAGAATTATGTCTCTTAATGTACATTATTTAAAATTTTTTGCCAGATAAGCATCTGAGAAACATAAAAATCCAAATATTTTGATAGAATAACAAACTTTTGTGCTTGCCTGCATATCACATTACAGTGTAGAATAGTTGACACCTTACCATTTACCATCACACACTGCTATATTTCCATAGATTGTAAGCAGATTTGTAAATATATTAATTCAATGTAAGAGAAATGTGGTTCTTTTTTTTAAATAGCTGTATGTACAGACTGTCCAGTGTTCTGAAATGTTGTACTTTCATGTTGACAGTTTGTTTCTGTATTTAAAACTAACCAACGTCCTACTTCTGGAGAATTGTAATAGTATTTGTTGTATTAATTATTAGTAGAATTAGGGATCTTTACCCACATTATTTCACAGTTTTTGTTATACATGATAATGAAGAAACATCTGAGGACCATAAAACATAAGATATCTTGATAGACTAATGTAAACAATTGTGCTTGACTGTGTATAGCATTTCAGTGTGGGTTGACAATGGCACCATATACCACACCCAAATGACACACTTCTATATTAGCCTACCATATAAACAGATTTATATCATTGATCAATTCAGTGTAAGAGAAATGTGGTGCTTTAAACAAAAATCAAATCAAATAAAAGCTGTTCAAACTTCAAACTGTCCAGTGTTCTGAAAGGTTATATTTAAATGTTGATATTTAGAGCTGTGCAATGTTCTGAAATAGTGTAGTAATGTATTCCATTGTTTTGTATTGAAGGTTCGTTCAATAAATGTATCTGTAGCCAATCTATAGTTAACCCATGTAGTGCTTGGAGACTTCTGGTGGTATTTGGTGTAGTATTTATTTGTAGCACGTGTTGGTAACCTGGTGAAAGTGAAGTGGCTGCTCCCACCAAGCGGGCGTGTTGAGATAATGCAGCTTCAGCAGCTCAATCCAGAGCAGAAAGAACTTCATACAAAAGCTTCCAAACATGAACACACAGGAACGTCGACATGCTGCTCATCACTTTCTTCCCAACCGCATTGCATGTGTCCCAACAGCATTCATTTGTTCGAAAGGATCCTAAAGCACACATAACACGAAAATAGTTTGAAGGAAAAGCCTTTTCCCTCTTCAAAGGATCCTGTTCATTCATGATTCTGGAAAAGGTTACTCTGTTTAAACTACACATGCCTTTATGCCCAGGTTTTGCATTTCGTTTGTGCTCGTTAAGCCCTTATCACTGGACCATGGGCTACAAATAACAGCACTGCGTGGAGCCCAGTTCATTTTTTTTTTCGTTTCGTGTAAAAATAGTTATGCTTCTTATATTTTAAAAATGCACATTCTACATTTAGGCATGGCATTCAAATGGAATAAGCGGTAGCGTCGTTTGTAAATGACATAAAACTTGCAAGTGTAAGACATGAAAGGGGTGTTTACATCATTTACTTTTTGAAAGACGCATAACAGGTTAAATAGTGATACGCAGACATTAATCATAAGCTCACCTATGCATAATTATCGTAATCTAACGACACGATGAATTAAATTAAGATAAATATTCAGGATCACGTATAAATCGACTAATAAATTTAAGGCGCGTTATATGGTGGTGCAGTGAAATGTTTGTGTTTATGAAACGTTCGATTAGAAAACAAACAGAGTGTCTAAAGACAGAAAGGGGAATTATTTCCGGTGAAATTAGAATAGCTAGCAAGCAACTCTTGTAAATAGAAATCATATAATAATAATAATAATAATAATAATAATAATAAAGAGCTCAATCTGATTAAGAGTGGAAACATTTGCATGTAGTTTAATTTGTCTTTCAACGAGTTAAATAAAGTGTTTTAATTGCATGCTTTATTCGGGGATAGCTTATTCAGGGTTGAGTTCTGTTGTAAAACTCGTGTTTTATAGTTCTGAAATCGAACCTCTGCTTTTATCTTGAACGACTGCAATGGCGTGTCTGTACACAGCATAATTTTATCATCAGTCTGTTCTGATCCTGTGCAGAGTTCCTCTGGAGTGGATCTGCAAAACCATGTAGAGTTCCGCCATTCAGATCGATTACCATGAAGCCCCGCCCCCTGCACTGAACGCCTTTCTCAGTGAAGTGACCGTCTGGCATGGACGCCTGTTTCCTCTACCTGGGGAAAAAAAGAGAGAAAGAAGTAATTTTCCAGGTCATAATAATGAGAACGTATCTCATCATTATTGACTTTGAATCTCATAGCCTAGGTATGAGACAATAGACCATACCTATGTATGACCATAGGCCTATGTCCTTAGAATGAGAACATTTTCTCAAAATTATGATTTAATATCTCATTATTATGAGATAGCAAGTCATAATCACGAGATAGTAAATCATAAGTAGTTATTATGAGATAGGATTACGAGTAGGAAGTCATGATAAAATTCCCTCATTGTTATGAGATATTAAGTCGTTATTAAGAAAAACATCATTAATATGGTGAAACGGACTTCCATAGTGATGCATCTTGATTTTGACATGGTGTTGTGTTACACATGTGATGCTGACCATCCGCCTCAAACAAACAAAAGCGAATAAAAAGTGACACCAACTTCACAGTAGAGCCTATTTACTTTTACATACACCACATTTTATACAGAAGTAGGCTGTTTCCATCGAAAAAAACAGGTCTTGTCCAAATAATCCAAGATTACTATCGATCCAAAACGATGTCACTGATCTATGGTAACTTGGTACATGCATTTCCTCTCCATTTAAAAGCAAAACAAAATCCAAATACCATCTGAAGTTCTGATAGTAAACTGAACTGTGTAGAATGTTTTTAAAAGTTACACCGCTGTGCTTCACAAAAACACAAAGATCCGATGTGTCATTTGGATCCTTTTGGATTTTATTGCAGAAATGATGCTCCTGGGGAAGTGACGTCATGACAGAGGAGTAAACATTCAACCTTGTCTTCCAAGAGAATATATATCAATCTGTAATATCTTGTACTATATGGCCCATAATTATTTGTGACATGTCAAGCTAGTTTTCTCCTGAACACAAAATTATCTAAACTTTTCTTTACTTATTCTAACTTAGTGGTATTTGTCTTTTTTAAAGACTATAACATTTATAAAGCATGGTGATTGAAGAGACTCCAAGACCTATTTCAATACCAGCAAAGAAAGCATAGATTCATACTGATTCCTCACGTTTGTCATATCTAACAAGTGCATTACACAAGTGCATCATCTTTGTTTGATGACCTCCCCTTTAAATCTGACTCTTGCTATAAACAGCACTTTGCTCACAACTCTGCATTAGGACAGTTTGTCACAGGTGTGATGGCTAATGTCACAAAATTATATCAAAGTCTAGACACTTCTACAAAGTGGTAGTTTAACATTTGCTTGTACAGCCTAATCTAGAGATTTTCATACATTTTGAGAATTTTATGTTGCCTAATTTATATTTAAGAAATGCCAATATGTGAATTAAGACACTTTTTTTTTTTTTTATCCTTCATGTATTAGCAGATAGCCTGGAGACAAGGAGTTGGTACACTTATGCATAACTGTATTGTTGGGCACATTAGTCTGTCCTTTAGAACAATAAGTAGTTAGTTAATGTTTGAAATGAGCAATCATTCATTTATATTTGATATGTGTATGTAAATACCATAGATTGTTATTTGGGAAGCTTAGTGAATCCAGCATTTTAACAGTACTGTTAAATCATTTTAAATTGTTTTAAATAATTGGTAATGAATTTCCACAGACAAATTCCTCAGCAGCTGAGCATGCTAGTGTTCTATCTTATGAATGCAGAACATAAATAGGAATAAAGCACAAAAAGGCAATTAAATTAATTAGAGCTGGGCTTCCATTCGATAATGCCTATGGTGATGTTGAATTTGATCGAAATAATTTTATAACTGTGGCATGTTAGCAGTTGTAACAATATAATTAGGGCAAGTACCTCAGGTTTCATAGGAGTCTAATCTTTTAAAATGTCTTACTGAATGCTTAATCTGAGTCTGAATATAACACCATAATGACACTCTTTTGCACTGTTTACTTTTTACTGGACCTTGCCAATAATAAGAATAAAATAATTCTTCAATATCTTTAAAAATTAAGACTTAAGCTGTCTCAGAAAAATTAAAATATGTAATATTGATGAAAATGATTTTTTACATTTTTGTATATGTACTATATTAAAAATAAATCTATCCAATTAATAAAACCAGTCATGTTAAATAGACCATTTTTCTTACCTCAAATACTTTTTTAAAGAATAGAGAAAGAATCTCCATTGCACCTCATATTTCAATTTATTAAAATACTTGGATCCATTCTACTGATCATGTATCTTAAGTTAATAAAACCAAATTCTTACAAAGAAACCCTGCCATGAGCCAAGAAAAGAAAAAGTCAGAATAGCTAGAATTAATATTACTATTTTTATATGCAACAGGTGGATACATTAAACTTTTCCCACATTTTTCCTCATTTAGCAAACAAAGGAAAACATCAGTACTTACATTGAGACAACCATCTCCTGTTGAAAGATATTTTACTGTATACTTCCTTTGAAGTTATGAGAGAAGACATCATTTTTTTTTTGGTGGGTGGGGGGAAAGAGATATCCTCAATTATAACAGGATTCCCTTTTCCTTTAGAGAACAACAAACTGTATTAAAACCCTAACACATGCAAAACCACAGGGTGTTCAGTACCATCATCAATGGTTACAACAATTTTAATTATCTTTTTTTTTGCCATTAATTTCTCTTTCTAGGTTTGTAACCAGGCCCATAGGCCAAATCATGGCTACTTTATTATAAACATCTGTACATCTATGTATTCATACAATTATCCAGTTGGACAGTGACAGTAGTGCAAAGCTTCCCAAAACATGAGAATGGGGGAAAATGATGTTAGTGACTTTGAATGTAGCATGGCTGCTGGTGCCAGATGGGCTGGTTTGAAAATATTTCAAAAACTGGCATTGTCCTGGTATTTTCATGTACAACAGTCTCTAGAGTTGACACACAACAGTGCATAAAACAACAAAAAACATCCAGTGATGGGCAGATCTACAGGTAGAAACACCTTGTCACTGAGAGTGATCAGAGAAGAATGGCCAGACTGGGTCAAGCTGTCAAGAAGGCTACAGTAACTCAAATAACCACTGTCTACAACCATGCTGAGCAGAAAAATACAAGTCAAAGTTTGAGGTGGATGAGCTACAACAGCAGAAGACCACATCAGGTTACACTCCTGTCAGCCAAGAACAGGAATTGAGGCAACCCTGGACAGAGGCTCACTGAAACTGGGATTGGAAAGTTTATTTGGTTGGAAAACATTGGCTGATGTGACAAATGTTGATTTTTTTTTCCTGCAACATACAGATTTTCGCTTTAGAATTTGGTGTTACACAAATCCATGAATCCTATCTGCCTTCTATTAACAGTTCAGGGTGCTGGGTGGTGCAATGGGATGTTTTCATGATACACATTGGGCCTCTTAATACCAAATCATGTCAACATGGATAAATCTCAAGTTAACTTTCCAAAATCATGCATGTGGACTCCATGGCACAAAGAAATGAGGTTGGGGAGATCTTATACAGTATTAGTAGGCTGTTCTTAATAAAAATGACCAGTAAGCGTATAAGTCTAAGAGTTATGTTCAGTGTAACTAAACAGTTGAGCAATAGCACCATCTACTGGACACATTTAATGTTCAACATTTAATATGCCTGTTTTCTTCAAGACTCGATCAAAACTGTTCGTTAAAAAAAAGATAGATTAAAAAACAAAAACCTTGAGAATGCCCTCATCAGCTCACAACCAGAATCCCTATCCCAATACAAAAGTACATCCTAAAGATCTTGCATTGCTGTAGCTTGGGGAGGTAAGGGAAAAGGTCACATGAACCCTTTAGAGGAATTTCCCTACTTTAGAGATTTGCAGGAGATAATTGTACAGTGCAAGACAAAAGACCACAGATAACGCTGAACAAGGAAAGAGCAAGATTTTACCAATCAAGTATACATTTTAGGTCAATAATGGCAGAACATAGACGAGAGGTCTTAAAAACTTTGAGTTGAAGCACATTTTATACAAAGAAAGGAGAGCCCTTAGGTTCTTATTACAACTAACATATTTAATCAGGCTAAACAACATGAATAAGGTCCTTAGACTGTACAAACAAAATACAAATAGAACAACACTCCCCCACGACGACACGCAGCCCAAATTAACATCTGACCAGTTTACTGACCAAAACATACCAACATTCCAAGTCTCTCCAATAGCATTTAATGCACAATTAACAGTAAAATAAAGATTTCTATGCACAATATTTAAGTATTTACATTTGCTTTATAATTGCATCAGCTTTTTTTTTAAGATCAGGTAAAGCATTAATTATGAATTGATGTCAAAATTATGACTATTCATAATATTCAAAATATTTTTTAATGATGCAATGAATAAATGCTGAGATTACTGTGAAGATATTAAGTGAACAGAAATAAGACCAGGAAACTGATTGTTGGAGCAGTACCAGGGCAGAAAAATGTATGGTGGCCTGTTCAGGATTGAGGTGGCAGTAGCTCTTATTCTACCTGCAGTGTGTGCATGACCACCAGATGAAGTGACAAATAGGGAGGGCACGTAAACATGTGCTCCGATAAGCGGAGTGTGCACTGCATTGCTGACACTTATCTCTCTTTCTTCCTCACATACACACACTTGCATTAATCTAGTCCCATTCCCATAAGTGACCTGACTTTTCTCTCCTCCAACAAAGAAAAGAGGCCACCACTGGCTAGCAGAGAAGGAGAGGACAAACAAACCAATCAAAAGAAACAGGAACTAGACTAATCCTGTGTTAATCAGCAGACTCAAACTTCTTTCAGTGCTCTGTGCGTTTTGCTTGTTAAAAAGCGTCCAGAGGTGAAGGAAAGACGACTGCTTCCTCATACTCTTGCTGTGCCTGGAGGGTGCTCTCTATGGCTGGGAGCTGCCCTGGCTGTCTGGGTCTGTTCCAGATGAGCTGGTGTCAGAATCTGAGTCTCCATCATTGTCCTCAGGAGGGCATTTTTCCCGCAATCGCCTTTGTGTGGCACCGAGACGTGCCAACAGACCCTGGTAGTCAAAACGGCCTCTCTTCTCTCCAAAAGGATCCTGGGAAGGGCAAAAGCAGGAAAATGTTACATGCAAAAATGTCTGCATTTCTTTAAGATAATGTTCATAACAAAAACACATTCAGCTTTGATTTTGCACATGTTCCTGAACTGTCACAGAGAAGCCAAAAAGTGTATATTGTTAAAATAAATAAATCTGCCAAAGTTTGCATCTGCCTTTCTAAAATACGACATAATATTGTAACATTTAGCCACCTTTATAACCACCAACCTTTTGTGTCCTCTCAGTTGTAATATTTTGCCAGCAATGAGATTTTCATTCTAACTCCAAATCATACACTGCCTTCTAGAAAATCAGTCCAAAATGTCTTTTCAAACCATTTATTCATTGAGACTGCCTTTTTTGAAAACTGTCCTGTTTAAGGACAACTTAGACTTGGTCTTTTTTTTTTTTTTTGCAGATTGTAAAACAAAACATTTTACCCCAACACTACGGGAGCTGCAAACTTTATGTTCAAGTTTTTAGGTTGCAAAACTTGTACCAATTCAGTAATGCAATGTAACAACTTGTGTTACTTGTATGGTGGATGTTCCTCATAAAAAGATTTAAAAACCTTGTAAGTGTTGATGTGGTGAGACAGGAAAAACGTATAGGGGTTGGTGAGGAAATTACTGTTTACAGGTGCTATAATTAAGCTATAGTCTAATGCAAGTTATTACAGGATGTAACATGCTTTATGCATGTTCCACAATAAAAATATAAATACAAACAAATGCACTGCCCCTTAATGAAGGAAAAATTTACATTGTTGGAAAACGTGTGGTACAAGAGGAATAAAATTGATGGGACATGCTGCCATATGAACATCAACAACAGGTTGGTGTGATGCGGCTTACTGATAATTTAGGAATTAAGTCTAAGGGCAAAACATAGCTATATTTATACAAGTTGCAATAAATGTGAGAAGGATTGCTGAAAGCAGAGAATAATGTACATAAAGGAAATTTATTTATTGTTCAGTATGAAATGGCATGAATTCAGGATGCCTCTTTAGGAAGCCAAAAGATGCAGCATGTTGCCAGGTTCTTTATTTAGTTTTAGTCCAAATGAGTTTAGGACAGTCAGTCTTTGCATCTTCCGTTACTTTGTGTTTCTTTGTCTTCCTTTCTGTAGAAAAGTGGTTATTGCATTTACCCAAATACCAATACCTGCATATTTTGCCCTTGTAGGTGAAGACGTTCTTTGCAAACACCTTCATAGAAGTCATAGTACTCCATGAAAGACTTTTCCATCACACTCCTGGAAAACAGAAAAAGGAATGAGTGCCTTTTTTTTTTTTAATATAAACTAAAAAGCCATTTTTTCACCAAAAGAGGAAAAGGCAGATATTTCTATTCTGTCTTAAGTTTTATTCAGCAAGTTAAGAGGCATTGGGCAGTTAAATAGTATGGGCGCCCGTAGTCA
>JAOBRE010000013.1:28853043-28864160 GCA_027574745.1 Occidentarius platypogon
TGACCAGTGGGATCTGTACTTTGACTTAAGTAATGAAGTTGGGCACTCTGTCCACCTCTAGTCAATGGTAACACCAAATGCTTACAAAAACACTGCTTGCTAATACAATGCTAATGTTAAATAACCTTACACTATTCTTGATGTTACCATATAATAATAATAATCACCAAAAATTGATATTGTCCAGTCTGGTATTTAAAAAGTTGACCTTAGTCACACTCTGATATACTGTACATCTGTGAAATTACAAGATTTGGAAAACAATTGTGCTGCTGTATGCTGTATTTTGTTGCCTTAGTGAGCACATACAGAAAGTATTTAAACCATTCCAGTACTTACAGATTAATGGACACTTCGGAAGAGTCTTTAAAAATGTATTTGTCTTCACAGGGAGGCTGTCAGAAGGACAATGAAATTCAATCAAAATTGTGCAATCCCACAGGCTGATTAAATGGACTATTATAATGACAGCCTTGCTTTATATTTGTGTAGGCCACAATATCATGACCACATAGTAATATGATCATTACTGTACAAACATCATGGTTCGGAGGAACAGAAATCTAGAAATTCACTTACTCATTTATTTCTAGACCATCTGAATGTAGAGATTTTTATCTCTGTGAAGACATAGATATGTTATTAGAGATACCACCTTGAGAAACTAACAATATTCAAAAAGGGTTTAATGATGAGACTGGTAAAATGTAGTGGAGATTAAAAAAAAGAGGTCATTTCATGACCACAGCATCTATGACAGTTTCAGTTATAAACAGAAGAAGAAACCTTGATTTGTCACATGCACACTCAAGCACAGTGAAATCTGTTCTCTGCATTTAACCCATCTGAAGCAGTGAACATACACATGCACATACAGATGAGCAGTGAGCACACACACATCCAGAGCAATATTTGAAATAGTTAATTTCTTTAAATTCTTGAAATAGTTATTTTCCCTCAGGTCAATCTGACTTAAATATAATCATTGTATGGTGTTTATTCATTGATTCATTCATTCAGTTTCAGTAACCACTTTATCCTGATCAATCTGGATCCAGAGTTGGGTTACGCGATTGTGATTGGGTTACGCGTCCATCAAAGGACACTGTGCACACATATTCACACACTCATCAATACCGAGAAATTTCCATCACCATCCACTTACTGTTGTTTTAGGAGCTGGAAGGAAACCCAAAAACCCGGAGGAAACCCACAGAGACACATTACATTACAGGCATTTAGCAGACACTCTTATCCAGAGCGACGTACAACAGGACCCTGACTCAGGAAGGCACAGGGAGAACATGTGAAACTCTGCACACACATACGGTAAACTGACCTCTGGAGCTGTGAGGTGGAAATGCTGCATGCTGCACCATTGGAAATGATATTTATTTTCATTAAAAAAAAAGACACAACCATAAAATGTCATGTTTATAAAGGACACGCATATGATGATGAAATATGAGGACACAGATATGATGATGCTTCACTTTTTAGCAAAGGAAATCATCCCAAAATTGTCACAGAAATTTTTAATTACAGTGCAGAATAGAGAACGCACGGAGAACTGAGGCAGATAGTCAATGCGATGCCAATCACGCCCTCACCAGCAGAGCAATGACAGCGTTACTATCTCAAACACGAGAACCAGAGAGTCTGACAGGGTTACTCATATCCTGTATAGCTCTTTATCACATTAGACACTGACACAATGCAAAATAATCACAAATTATACTCAGTGCAGATATCAACCATATTATTTGGTATTTACTATATGTATTCCTACTGGAGGTACAAATGGAGGTAAAAGTCTGAAATTGTTTAGTCTTACTTACACTAGACATCCTCTCATTACATTTCGTAAATGCAGAACACTTTACAAATGAGACGGTGTCTGAGAGAGTCTCATTGCTCTCAACCCTAAGCAATTGCCACAACGTGTAACTAAAGCTCCACAAAAAGGTTGCCATTACAGCAAAAGCCCATTTCACTCCCCACAGAGAGTTCCTAAAGTCCAGCCATAAAGCTAAGCTAAAAAGCCTACATTAAACACGGACATAAAGGAGAGAGGGGGGGAAACGGAAGAGGGTTTCCTTCCGCTTCCAAACCCACTGCGGGAAAAACATGAAGCTTGCAGCAGACTCTTGACTGATGACGCCAAGCTAAATCACACCACTTCCTGTCATGGCCCTGGCTGTGATTCTGGGGTTGTGAATTATTATGATGCATTATTAAACTCTAGCTCTACATGACATCACGTTGTCTGCCAAATTACGCCTGAGTGATTGTTTTATCTCGTTAATTAATCTTGGTAATTCATATGTCAGGACTCTGTTTTTGAGCCATGCTGAAGCTGTAAGTGCTGTTACACACAGATGCTGGGTTGTCCAGGCTTTTGCATTTGGGTTCTGCAGTTGCTTTGATAAATTATGGAGTCTGGTGTTTTACAGTTCCCAAGTTTAAGATCTATTATTTTATTCCACCAGTTAAAGGCAACAGATGGGCTGTCTTGAGTGCGAGTATTGTAATAACTGTGTGTGATGTGTATATATGTGTGTTTGTGTGTGTGTCAAACTCTCCATCAGGAGTCATATTTGTGCTTTGCTTTCATGGAGCTGTTATTGTAATCTGATATGGCAGAGGATTCATTGCCAGTTCATGGCCTTGGCTAAAGAAACTTAGCACACTGCACTGGCCCCTAATGGAGAGTAAGTGTAACAGCAACACAAATCTCCCATCCCCCTCCTGGCTCCCAATGGTGGGTACCCAGCATGAGGTTTGAGTGATCATACAGGGTTATTATCTATGTGCAATACACAAAAAGAAACAAATGCACACTGTGTCTGTAATAATCAAACATAATGATACACAATTCAACTCATGCACAAATGAATGCATTAAAAAAAGTCTTCACTTTTCTACTCCTTACGTTTACAACCAAAACCCATGCACACTGGTGTTATTTTTGCTCAGTTGAACATACACACCTAGGGATGTTTAGTGAAACATATTTTCATCATGTACTGCATTTTCATTCTTGTCAATCATATTTTCTATCGCTCAAAAAGTATTTCCATATTCAGTCATTTTTCCAACTCAGAGACTAATACTCTCACCAACACAGAACATGGAATTGGGCTACATTTGCATGGCACAGCTGTTTTGCATGCTAAAGTCATTAATCCTCATGTGTAAAGGAATAAGGGACAAAGATTTTATACCCCGGCTATATTACATGTAGTGTTTTAGTTGGGACGCACTGAGACTCTTTAAGAATCATACTTATCATAGTATGTGTCATATTTATCCAAGTGGAGATGCCAGAGTAACTGGGTCACCTATGATTGGGTCATGTGTGTGCTTGAGGAGTAATACAAACCCAGTTTTAATACATATTCAACTATAACAATTTCTGGTACTGGAAGCATCTCGCTGAATATTCTGTGATTTCAGAAATCCAAAAAAAAAAAAGAACCACCATACATTATTTACATACATTATAAGTAGCTGTCTGTGAAATGGCCAATGACTACAGAGCGAGAGCTTTAAAATACACTTGTGATGTGAAGCATTAAATTACAAATGCAAAAGAATTAATAAGAAATATCAGATAATAACATGAATAGACATACAGATTGGGAAATCATTAAAACAATCACGTTCAATCAGTGTTTAGAGACTATCTAGTTTGTTTAAAAGTGGTTTCTCGATAACTTTAATCACAAGGTCTAGGTGGGTTTTTTTTAAACACTTTTCATCAGATCGGCAATATAATGGAGAGCATTAATAAACCCAGTGACAGATAAACTGCCAAGTCATTTTTATTACACAAGAATAATTAACACTACATGTTTGATCCAGTATATGAAAGAGGAGCTGTAACGTAGGGAAGAGCAAGCTGAGACATGAGGAGTAGAGATGTACGGTTTGGTCATTTTGATTTTGAGCTTTGAGTACTGAAATTGTGTGGTAGAAAGTCTTTGCATAACAGGTTAGTTATTAGCGATGCTTGCTACAGCTGCATGTTTACCTTACAGTGACCCTAAGAATATTTTGACTGAACATGGCTTGAATGCTAAAATAACAATTCACACTGTAATGCATTTTGTGTAGTTTCAGTTGGTTATATTGAGTCTTTCTCCAGGTTTCTGTACTTTTAAGGAACAATGGTTAGAAAGCTAGCTCTATTACTTTGTCGCTAATCTACAAAAAAAAGTTCATTCCAGCAATCTGGTCATCATCGTCTCATCTTCAGTGGATTTATTTATTTCAATTAACTGGCAGAGTGCTCTAATCTGTGACTCTGAAATGAGGGTCTCGTCAATACAATTTACAGTATCACAAAATTTTATGAATTTTACTGCTTCATTTGTGTAAAATTGTACAAACTAGCATAAAAAGCAGTTAATAATGATCAGATTTTCCCAAATTATACTAAGCTGAGTAAATGAAGCCCAGTAGTACTAAGTAGTAGCATGACTGTAGTAACACACACAAAGTATAATGAGGCATTCAAAGAAAAACACAGCGAGCTAGATTCAAAAATGTAAACTTACCTTCCCACTGTTTGACTTCTTCTGAGCCTGAGAGAGCAAGGAACTTGTCTCTGATGTATAAATTGTCTTGAATATACATACAAACAATTAAAGTTTCCCTCAGAATTTTCCTTGTTGGATATTTTAATGAGTCTATTTTCAGTTCTCTTCTTAAAAACAGTAAAACTCTTGTTTTTCTTTTCTAACACCTTTAATCTATGTGTTGTATTTACAACATAATCAACAGGCATTGTCTTACTGAATATTTGATAAAGAAAAAAATGTATATTGTTCTGTGACACGTTATTTTTTTCCCATCTGTACTCCGACATATCCTGTTTCCTGCCCTTTGATTGGCGAGTACTTCTTACTTGAAAAACACTGGTAAATATCCGCAATGTCTATCTTACATATTTGCTAAGGCATGCTGGATATTTGAGTGTCAGAATATTGATGGATGTATCCATGACTATGATACAAAATCATAAATACTACCAAAATGCTAAGGCTAATGCAATGCTACACCACAGAATGCTACAAAACATGCTGAATAACATATTACATGCTTGTTTTTATGCTACAATGCCTCATTAAACTTGAAGCTAGCCTGGAGCAAGAACACAATCAGCATTTAATAACTCATCAGAATGACAGAATGACTTGTTTGAAATCGAGGTTGTTTAAGGAGAGTGGCAGTCATTAGCTACACTTACATCTTGTCAAGTAAATGTTTGCCCCCCAAAAAAGTACAGTACAGTACAGTACAGTACAAACCTTATTATGACGATCAAGCATTTTAGCCAAACACTCAAATATGAGCAGGGCCATGGTCTTAACATGAGACAGAATGGATTGATTCAACTGAGAATGAAAATAATTCATAAAAAGTTTAGTATATTATATTGTCCTTTAAATAAAACTGGCTGGCACTGCCACCCTGACACTAATTAAACCTTCAGTCAACACCAGATCTGTATGTGAAACCTTTCCCATCTGACCGCCACACAATGTGCATGCAAAAAAATGGGTGCAAGCTTGTCACTCACAAAGTGAAAAACACATACTGCTTTGACAACTTGCCCAAGCGAGTGCTGCAAGCAGCCCTCCTATAAACAGGCCTCTGGCCGGCTTTGTGCCTCCCCTGTCATGCCTACAGGTTGCTGTTGACTTTTCTCCAAACCCCAATCCCTGTATTTATCCAGGGCGTCTCATTTGTCGGTGTTTTTCTATTTCACCTCTGAGTCTGTCTTTTGCTTTCATCATGTGTCTTTAATGAGAGGGTACAAGTGCTTGTTGACCTCCCTAAATGAATCATGCCAAACCACACAACTCGAAAAAAAAAATGATCAGAATAGACCTACAATCACTATCGTCCACTGCATTGTGTCGAATTAATTACCACTCAAAAGTCAGTTTAACTTTCCAAAGAATGGCGCGGTTCACTTGTAGCTACTACAGGTTTCGACATGAAAACGTGCAGATCAAAAGATAAGAGTGTCATCTCTCTTTTTCCCCCCTCCAGACACAGTGAAAAATGTTGAAGCCTAATTTTTTTCTCATTAGTTATCTATAAAATCCATCACTCACATGCTTCCATAAATCCTTCAAGAGTTTCAAGGTGTACAAAACCTATTATTTATCTGATATATAGTTGCAGTGTGCGCTTATTATACACTTAGGCAGACAGCATTTTACAAATAAAGATATGCATGTAATTATAGACCTACTGTCAATCAATGAAACTGTAAACCTTGCTGCTGGAGTTAATAAAGTTGTACTGCAGGAATGGCTACGATCCCAGTCAGAAGAGCTTATTCACCCTTGTCATATAGAATATGCTTTATGACAGGTTAATGAACCTTTATAATAAATGATGGCTGTTAAATGATAAAATATCTGTGTATTTTAGCAAAATGTGTATTCTGTTTTCCTCATACATCCTAGCATCTCAGTACTTTAAAGCATATTTCTGTTTTTGATTACAAAACCCTTCCACATATTTGGCAGCATTCTTCTGCCCCTAGTGGAAAGCCTGAGAGACCAAAAATACTAAAAGCTTGTAAAATTCTCCAAATGAATCCAATGTTTTAATTTTGGACATCTGTAACATGCAAAATGTCATGAATGCACATTAAATATCAACCTGAGGATGTTTGTCTTACATCAGATGAGGAATATTTGTAGAATAATTGCAGAAGAATGTTCAAGGATCTATTTTAAATCCAGTAGGGTACTATTTCATACCTGCTCAGCTGCTTTTGATCAAATATAACACCTCATCATCTCTATAACATCTAACAAAGCTCTGAGGACATCCTGCTGGACCACCCAATGTCCGTCCATAGCTTGGACATATTTGACTCTTTCACTGCCTTTTCTTCTGTCCCTTTCATTTTGTCTCTTTTTTTCAAATCTGTAACATCTCTCAGGATGAGCATGAGCATGCCTTGCTGAAATGTGGAAAAGCCTTGATGTTTTCATTTAAGATTTTTTTTGAGAGCTTTCAGTGGGATCATACCCCAGGGAGGATGCAAGATTCCCAGCTTAGCATGCGCATGAGCCACATCATTAATCATTAGCATTGGAGCATACTCATCCTCACTCCAGTTTTACACACAGTAGTCACTTTTTAATTCCCCAGGAAAGGTGACCCGAATTTATCTACCAGAGGGACGGACTGCCTCAATAGAGAAATGAAAGTGGGAGAAGAGGGAAATAGAGGGAGTTTCTGAAAAAGGAAAAAAAAAAAAAACATGGGAAAGTCCTGTTCTGGTCCCAAAGCTAAATATAGCTCTCTGTCTCAGATTCTTGGTCTGCTTTTATCTTCCTCATGTGTTTTATTGGAACTTTGGGGCCATAACTTTTCACCAGGCTGACATGTATACTACCAGGTTGGAAGATGTTCAAGTCACAGTCATGCCCACTAACCACAGGTATCAAAACAGCCTTAGGCCAGGGACTACAGCAAGGAAAAGCTTAAGTGGAAAAGGCGAATCTGATCTGCGGTCAGTTCTAAGTGCCTACACAGTCCCTAAAGTGCTGTTATAATGTACTCTGGCTGTCCCACACTGCCCCTACAGGTCACTATGCACACTTCATCACACTTCATGCAGTGCATACTGCAAACTTCAGCCAGTGCCAGGATCAAATGTTATCCTTTACTGATACTGTTCTCACAAAAAAAAAAGTCCTTACAAATAGCCACCTTTTGATCTTTGATTTACCCTTTAGCAAAAATAGTGCACCAGAGGTCCTGATATAATAAGAATGCTGATTGGGCTAACACATTATACTCCAAACACAGCCACGGGCCTGGATGTTCTCCAAGGCCAAAGACAGATTTACTGCATATTGCTATAAACATTTGGTCCAAGGCAAGTTTTACCTCCATTTCATTCATAGCTATTAGGTTTACTGAAGTGATCCTAAATCATGAACCTAGCTGCTGTATCTAGGCTTAATGCTAGATCTCCCATGCTGTTCGCCAAGATAATAAAATTCTTTATGGTGGCTTACCATTATATAGACCTGTCGCAGGTTATGAGTGACTTATTTACAGTTTTACGAGGTAAAGATCAAGAAGCAAACACATGTAAATCTAGGAAATGGCTTCATAAGATGGCAATGAACGTGTACAGCGGGCAATTAGCTTTATATTCTGCACTTCCTAAGATGAACATCAAGTAAATATTTGGAAAACTAGTGTTTACTGCTGTTTATATCAATACACATACATTTATTTTGCTACAATGTGCATATTTACCATGAACTGGCTTTATTTCTCATGTAAAGAGGCATGAGTGAATGTTTTCTTTGGTTATTACAATAGCTAATTACTTTGTCTTTTGAATCTTAGTCTTTAATACTATTATATAAATAACAGGCAACTGAAAATGTAATTAAAATGCCAGCTTGGGTTATTATTATTATTATTATTATTATTATTATTATTATTATTATTATTATTATTTCAGACAGGTTCTTTTCCTAGGATAAAGCGGCTAGAGATAATGAGATGAGATGAGTGAGATTCTTTTCCCCAGCACCTTCCTTTACACTATGACCTCCTATGAGCTTTTATTTTGGAGTTTGCTGTTCAGCCTGAGCTTGCTGACAATTTTGGGAATTTGTGGACAGTTATTTATTCAGAAAAGCCACAATTAATATCTCAGTCAATCATAAGTGAGATAACAGTTGAATAATGGTCAGAAAATACTGATGATATCTCGAATGCTGTTAGAAAAGAAAATGGAGGAGGCAGGATTCTGCATATCAGTTTGTATATGCCCCAGAGCTAACAAATACAAAATAAACACTCAGAAGGCTATTAATGTTTTACTGTAATGGGTATTAAGGAGGTAATGTTATGTCCGGCATATAATTCTTCAGGTACACCTGCAGTTCAAGCATGCTTAATGTAATAAATGGTTCCATTTGTTAGTATTCGTGGGCTTTCAGAATGTGAAAGGGAACAGTTTCAAGTGTCTGAAAGGTTTTGTTTTCATAAAGAGTACAAAGGCCATTATCCAGGTATATTTTGGAGGTAAGTAGGCCTACTGTAATATTTATCCAACATACAGCCAGAATTAGATATTTGTACTGACCAGCTTTACTTTGGATTACCACTCAGAGTAGACATGCATCATAAGCAGTAACACACACACACACACACACACACACACACACACACACACACACACACACACACACTTATCTCACCTCTGCCAGGCTGCTGCTCAAAGACCCCAAAACACCATTAGAATTCAGTGTGCCCTTCTGTCCCCTGGCACACATCCCTATTTAAGATTAAAAGGAGCTGAACCTAAAGCTCTTAATTAACGACAGCCATTACTTTAGTCCACTGAAAAGAAAATCACTCTAATTTAGGGGAAAAAACCTCCAGAAAGTTGAATGATGTCTTTAACACTGAATGACAAGGCAGAACACAGTTCCAGCAACGTAAATGATGAAAGCACTCAGGAATAATAAAGATGAACTTATATCACACAGACATTCTCATTTGCTGCAAATAAAAATGAACTGAAAAAGCAAAACAGATCTAAAATTCTGGGTGACAGGGCAAGTGATGCCCTAAACGATGCCTTATCAGTGTAAATGAACGAGTTAATCCTTTGAGTTTTGTTTTGTCGTAGCACACTTAAGATAACGTGACGTAACAGTAGTGGAATGAGGCTGGATTGTTTAAGGCTAAGGATTAAGTCTAGATTAACCAGCTTCTGTTTTCTGACCTTACTCTTTCTTTCATCTCTGTGGCTCCTCGCACACATCTGTGATGACTTATAACACTCCGATAAGGTCCTGTCAAATAAGCGTTCTCACTCTGAGAGACAACAGGTCATTTAAATTGTAATTAGAGAGATGAATTTTTTCCACTTAAAAAACAAACAAACATATAATCCAGTATAAACAAGGCAGTACATATTAATCACACATGTTAATGACATATTTATGATATGAAAAAGGTAAACTTGAGGGTTTTTTTTTTATTCTAAGGAATGAAAGAGATAGAAACTTGGCCTATTCTACTGAAAATAATATTTCCTGTTCCCTGATTCAACTCCTTGAAGGCACTGAAAGTGTTAAATCAAATCAGTTAGCAGACTTGTTTACTGCACTGCCCCCCACTGGTCTCCTACAAGAACCTCAAGCCCTTCAGACCACAGTGAAGGTTTTCTGTCTGATAAATGGCCTGCAGAAGGTCCAATGATCAGTGTTCCTGTTAGCAATGTAATGACATATTCATGGATGCTTTTTTTTTTTTTTTTAAATTGATTGAAGAATTTTCCTTTGTGCTCATGTGCTTTTAAACACGCACAAGGCGGATATGGAAGTACTTCTATTCTGTCCATGCAAACACACATTTGCCATACAAATGTGAAGTTTTGTATGTTTGATCTACATCTCAATACCCACAGAAATCAGAGCTTTTTGATTTATCTTCATGGAACATTAAACACTTGCTTGCACAAGTTGTTTGCAGAATATATACAGGGTAGTGTGTATATTCCTGGCTCTGTTTACAAGTGCTACTCACATACACTACACTCAAATCAATTTCTGGGTCTGAGTTCAGATCAAAATTTAAGAAATGACACCTAAGATGCATGTGCACTGGAACGAGTGATACTGTGTCTTGACCAGAATCAGAACAGAAAGGTGTGGGTAGATGGGTATGTGCTTGCATGTGTGTGTGTGTGTGTGTGTGTGTATGAGAGAGCGTGAGTGAGTAAGTAGCCCGATGACTCAGAGCTCTGGAACTGGGCAGAATGGAGGCGTTTGAATAACCCTCCTGCTCTCCAGTCAATGTCACTCCCTTATTTGCTTTCCTCTTTCTCTCCCTCCATCCTCTGTGTGGATCCTACTGAGCAAACATGCAAAACACACACACAATCTTAGAAAAATCAACGCACACAAATTTTAAGTGCATTGCACACAGGTGTGCACATACTCCCAAGTAAAGGAAGCATCCACATTTGCACACGGAAACACACACACACACACACACACACACACACACACACACACACACACACACACACACACACACACACACACACA
>JAOBRE010000013.1:28947828-28957973 GCA_027574745.1 Occidentarius platypogon
AGGTGCACAGTCCTGAGGTGTATGTGTTGTGTGGAAGGTGCACAGTCCTGAGGTGTATGTGTTACGTTTCACATTATGAGTTTCACATTCTGCAAACTTCAAGTTTGAAACATTACTCAGTTCACAGAGAGAAAAAGCAAGATGCAGATGTAGCACTATTTGAAATTGACATCCTTTATGGGATCACTTTATTTAGGTGGTTGTTTTGTTATGGTAGCTAGCAAGCTAATATTAGGCTAGTTTTGTTTTGGACCAGCAACATGAGCTTTATTAGCATTAGTAGCTGAATAAAATGATCAACACCAGTCATTTTGTTCATTTTTACATTGTAGATAAATGTAGATCCAGAGCTGCATGAGCTAAAATGTGAGCTTTTACAAGTTTTTGTTTCTTTTTCAAGCTAACATTTTGTTAACTCTGCTAGCAAGGTACTTTGATAGCTTAGCAATTGCTGCATTGCTAGAGTCTTATAACGACAAATTGTTAGCTTATGTTATGATTTTATTTTTAATCAATTTCAGATCAAGATGGTACAAACATCAAATCCTCTTTTTCATACAGAGATGTTTTAAACCCATGACACTGTTTAAATCCATTTAGCACCCTTTTGATGCTTGGTTGCTTCTTCCAGTAGCTACTAATTCAGTTGGTTGGGGCAATTTTCAAAATGTAAGCATGTATCTTACATTATCGGACACTAGTAGGTTTATTAAACACCTATGAGATGGGCAGCGAACAAATTTTGAGCCAAACTTCAAGCAAGACAAAGCATTTGAGGTGTTCATTCTCTATGCTACGTTCCACTCTGTCTCCTCTTAGGATTGTGAGTGATGAGGTGGACTTAGGTCACAGGTCAAACTTTAGAAACAAGTGCATATGTTGCTATGTGTCTACACCCATAGCATTCTGAGTATTCTGAATTGTCAGATAATTTCGAGATGAGGAGCATATCCATGCATGTGCAGCAGATTAAGCAGTCCACCGTTCTTCTTGCAACACGCACTCACAGATATATGCTTAGCGGCTGCCCTACACACACTGTAAAGGAACACCATCAGCGCATGAGAGCTATCCTTTGACACTGTAATCAATGCAGAGGCTTGACTTGCAAACAACACAAATCAAGCCAAATTAAGTTTAAGAGGCTGTTGAGCTGCTAACGGATGAGCAATGTGACATCAGAGTGCTGGCTAAGACACAGAGATAAATAACGACAGTCTGTCGCTTGCTGGACGTCAGTCACTGCTGATGGATGCTGTGGCGTAAGTGCTGTGCTTTTGGGCTGAATGCCACTGCATCGAGTGCTCAATGCAATCATTAATATTCGCTTAAATTTTGCAAGTTGGACTGGATAGAAATTGGACTGTGGTTTATTAGCTTGCCTCTATGGTTGAATCAAATTGAATTAAAAATAAGTTTTTAACCTGGTTTCCCAGTCACATTGCTCAATAAATTAGGGATAAAATTATCTTACAGTCTTTAATTTTCTGTAAAGCTGCTTTGCGACAATGTCTGTTGTTAAAAGCGCTATACAAATAAACTTGACTTGACTTAACTTGACAATTAGATAAAAGATATACCAATTTCAAATGAACTGAACCAATGGCTTTTTTCATCAGCTTTGCCAAAAAGTGTTTACCAATCTCTACTTAGCCAACATATGAGACATATAAGAGTAAGTAACATCTATTTTAAAGTGTACGTTTTCTATAAAGGCATGCTGATCCATCATATTTCCAACACTGCAAAAAAGTTAAAAATTACAGTAAGGCCAAAGTTCAACCTACTTGGCTGAGCCATTTGAGTGATATGAAAATGATAACAAAAATTTGTCACTGTGCTGGCTTTTCTAAATGTAGAAGAGGGGCAATCCCTCACTTCAGGGACAGGTCTTCCGGACACAAATTAAGCCTTTTCCTAGAATGAATCACACTGTCACTGGTCATTCTCTGCAGAAAATTCCTCCTAGTCCAAAACTAGGTGTAATCTGGGGTCCGGAAAACTGGCTCGTCAGAGAGCTCTACAGAGAGCCGGAGGAACAGGAAGCAATCGCTCTTTCTCTGCCTCTCACTCTTATCTGGAAAGGGTTCTCCATTGCTTGTGTCTCATGAGTGCTCTGTGAGTGCTAGGCTGATAAACCGTTCTAAATGACTAGACGTGGACATCAATAAAATACTAGAACAAATCCCACACAGAAACAAAGATACACAGAAGCCCAGCTACTGGTGTGTTTTACAGACACAGGGATTACCATTAGAATGTTCACATTGCACATGCCAAAGTGGTTCCTTAACTGTGAAAAGTACGATGTAAGGTTTGCAGGCAGGTAGTGGATATTTTCACACAGCCTTTAGCTGCATTAGGGTATTCTTCAGGATACACAATGGAAACAGCAGTCCAAATGAGTTATTAATCAAAACTTTGTGCACGCATGCATGCATATATGTCCAAAGCTACTCTGAACCAACCAACAAGATGTAAAGTGGTGGATCTAGAGAGCATGGGTTGGATGATCTAATTACCTGCATGTGGGAGTTTACACAGACATATGAATATTCACACACAGAGGAGGAGCCAACAAAAGGAAAGGAGGAAGGAAGTAGAGGTGGAGACTGAGAAAACATGGCAGTGGGGGTTGGGACGGAGCAAATTTATATCAAAATTGAGCCAACAGTGCTATCCTGTGGAGAACTTCCAGAATGCATTCTTGAAAGATTCCAGCCTCTGGACAGATTGTGGATTTTTTTTTTTTTATTGTGAAATGTTTATCCATTAAACATCACAATTTAATGGACGTCATGAATTCAGGTCATAAATTTAATCTGTAAACACTTAGAAATGGTATCTCAGGAGTTCTCTTACATCCTAAAGAGGTTCTACTTGGATTATTTTCTCGAAACAAGGTGATATGTGGAACAGTTCCCATAGTGGGACAAACTGAAGAACCTTCACAGTGCTAGATACAGTTGTTTTTACTGGGGTTTTTGTTTGTTTGTTTGTTTGTTTGTTTGTTTGTTTTTTAATCCAAGCCTTAATGGCATAATTCAGGGGTGAATTTACCACAAACATGACAACACAACGATTATTGTTAAATTGGCAAAGTAAGCTCTATGTTGTGGGTTTGTCCTTATGATTCTTTTGGGAAACTAGGGCTTCATCTGTGGGTGGCGGCATTTCTACAATTTCCATTCAATATTTTAAGATATCTTAATAGAAATGGGATTGCTCCACAGGAACTCTTCTCTTTCCATACACTGATGCCTCTTCTAAGACAGGAAAGAAAGTAGAGGGTCACAGATAAGCAGTGCATATGGCAATTAGCGGGTAAGTTATCCTTATAAAGGTCCCAGATGTGGTGGAAAAGGACACTGGCACTGGTACATTATCAGCTGCACACACACTCTTGTCTTAAGCAAGTCCTGGCTCTTCTGATCATAATGTTCCTATCTTCAATGTTACTAACACCTACATTTAATACGAAGTGTTGCTTTGTTAATTGAAAATAATCAGACCACATCATTCCTCTGCATCTTTCTCAGATGTCCTCTGTCTTGATGGCCAGGTGCAATGACCAGGGTGAATCCCTATCTATGAACGTTGCTTGCTTTTTTTTTCCCCCATCAGTTCATTTTCAGCATGGAAGGTTTAATGTGCAATCAGTCTCTGACAATACCCATATATTGTAATTATCCATTATTATGAGGAAAGATGAGTAAGGTTTTGGGACAAAACTCCACCTGAATTAATGTCTCTATTAATCATCGTTATGTCTTTTGGAGGAAAATTGGTTTCGGTGCGTTCTCTATCTGTCGGTTATTTATGTATTTCCTGAATGGAGGCTTAATTACAGACTTGGCTCTTAGTGACAGCTGAAATCTGAGATGATGTGCTCTGGTATGCAGGTCTTGAAGTCACCTTAAAGAGAGGCAGAACAAGACTTTGTGTTTATGACAAAAATCAGAGAAATATAAGTAGTAATACTTTTTTATTATATCTATACTTGTTTTTTTTTTTTTAATCTGTCACAGATAAAACATGAACACTCTTGAACATGAGCCATCCACAGGTTAATGTGTATGTGGTAAACAATGAAATATTCTTCTTCCTCCATCTTGAGCGTGCATTAAAGGACTGAGACATGCATTGATTAGATGAGTCTTCAAGTGAGTTTCTTTAACAGGCAGCCAGGGCTGAGTAACATCAGCATCACAGTGATATCTGATGCTGAGGTGCGATAGCGTCATTTGCACATTTACACAACTCCCAAGTCATTGTGCAGCTCTGGAGTAAATTGCAGAACACTGATACAAAATACCAACAGGTAAATAACCTGGTCATGATGGAGCCATGGAGACCATTTCCATGGAAACCTGCTCATAGATTCAGGAAGGGAGGTGAATATGAAGAAGAAATTGCAGTACTACATGTGTACAGCAGGTGGCACAGTGAAACGTCAGCTAGGAGATTCATGGTATCACACAGGATTGATGGAGGAAACAGTGAGGTGGTGCTACTCAGACAGAATGTTCTAAAGCAAGGGGAAAATTCAATTTGGTGCTTTTTTTTTGTAATCTTATGACCTTTTTAAACTATGGCCTGCCCTTGAACGTGTGCTCTTTGGCTCGGAGATGTTCAGTGGAAAACTCCAGCGTTTGTCACACTGCCATCTGCCAGGATAGATGGAAGTGCAGCTGGACTCTGAAGATCCACTTTGCATTTAAAATTCAATGTACGACTGCTTTGCATCCTTCCACAATGGAAACAGATCACTATATTGTCTCAGGAAAGTCATTAAAGATTTCATTAAAGATGGATAGATGTACGAAGAGCTGCATTTCCTCTTTGAACAGTTTAACGGAAGGAGGATATCCCACCTCCCTTTATCCACTTCAGTGGCTTCAAGGCTCAGCAGAAAGCTTGCCATGCTGCCTGTACCTAAGAGACATGGGCTAATATTTACACAAGGGCAGGTGTTAATATTTACCCTCATTAATTCCTCCAAACCCTTCATGCAGAATGGGTCGCTTCAGCTTTGAAGAGAACCGGCCTGTGCCCTCTCCTCGGTCCTCTTTAAAGTGTACCCTGGTGTGTTTGTACAGTGATAATCCTGCCATGCATCAGGCTGACACTCGTGCTTGGTCTTATCACAGCCAATGGAGAGGGTTCTGACACTCGGGAGAGGGATAATGGGAGGCCCAGTGAAGGGGAAGCCAAATGGAGGACAATTTTGGACTAAATTCATTTTTTTTTCATACTGAATAACTAACAAACTAAGTAATAATAAATAAATAATAATAATTGACTACTTCAGCCTGATGTTGCACAGTTCATTATTCTGCACATATCTGCACTTGACTCCAAATATACAGTAGTCATACTGTTGCTGCCACCTACCTTTTATCTCCCTGATAATATTTTTTTTTTATATATATATTTTTTACCTTTCTACCTGTATAATAGTAAATTCTGTTTCTGTAAACTCTAAGGTTATGTCACGGACAGTCAGGAGAAGCATTTCACTGCATATTATAATCTGTATGTGTGTGTGACAAATAAAATTTGATATTTGAAAATGTAATTTGAATAGACAGACAGATAGACAGACAGACAGATAGATAGATAGATAGATAGATAGATAGATAGATAGATAGATAGATGCTAAATTTATTTAAAATCAAAATCAAAATAAATATTATAAAATACATTTTTAAATATATAATAATGATAAAAATAATAAAACATTTTTGTGTGTTGGGAGGGAGGTTGTTTTAAGATCTACCTTGTGGGCATGTATAAACCTAACCTATTGGGTACCGAGACTTAGGTGTAGGGATAGAATTAATTAGCTGCATTAATAATTATTTCAAAGGAAAGTCCTTACAAAGATGCCAAAACAAACACACATTCCTCTGTGTGTGTGTGTGTGTGTGTGTGTGTGTGTGTGTGTGTGTGTGTGTGTGTGATTGCAAAAGAACATGGATGTAGCCTATATACTTTATAAATTTGTAAATAGAGATAAATAATGCTTGACTAATTAATGATTAATAAAGGAAATACATTGAAAAGACAACCATTCAAATTTAAATTGTATTTTTCATCTTTTAAAATTGTCAGGGCAGGGTTAGTCAAGCCAAGTCCAGTTTATTTGTGTAACACTTTTAACAGTTGACATTGTCGCAAAGCAGCTTTACAGAAAAGTATATATTTTTAACAAATGAATTTATCCGCAATGAACAACCTGAGGCGACGGTGGCAAGGAAAAATTCCCTGAGACGACATGAGGAAGAAACCTTGAGAGGAACCAGACTCAAAAGGGAACCCATCCTTAGTTGGGTGATAACAGAGAGCATGATTATAAATAACTTGCTTCTCTGTGTTCTATTTGGTCAAAAAGTGCAAAGTGTAACCAGGAAATTCATTATAGCTTTTAACATGTCTATTTTGTTGATGTTATCAGCTTACTGGGGTTAGGGGGCTCATTTTGAATGTTGTTAAAGGTTTGATTGTTCATTATTAATTAAATATGGCTGCTCTAGAGGTAAACATATAACATAGCATTTTGCAACGATGAATATGAAAATCGGTTATGAAATGAAATTAAATAGATGCTGATGAAGAAATAATGAGGGAACAAATTAAAGGTGCATTTCGAGTTGGGGGAGGGTTGGACTAGATGTCAGCCGCTAGAGGCAGGACTCCTAGAAAAGCTCAACTAATCGTTGTACCCCCTGCGCTTTAGTGAGAAATTGAACTTGAGGCAAGTTCAATTTCAAGTCAAATGTGACGTGTCATTATCAGTGTAACTGAAACAAATAAACAACGGTCTTCATTAATACGTGAATAACAAACACACATTCGTGTCACATTTAGTGCCATTTCATTTGATTATAATTTATTGTCACTATACAACGTATTTAATCAATCAAAAAATATATTTTTTAATTTGCTAAATTTAATCCGAAAAATTTCTCCACACAAAACATGGCCTGTAGTTATAATATCTTCTCCAAAGCTTATAGTATAGATATGATCGATACACTACAACTATTCAGAGTCTTGAATTCTCTTATTCATTTAACTGTCATAACCTATTTCATCAGATTTAAGTGACCTAGAGAAATTTTATAGGTCACTTTATAGAATTTACAGTCTGAAAAAGTAGCATTATATCTCTGGTTGTTATAATGGTAAAAGAATCACCCAAGGAAGGATGATGAGGGATCAGGTCAAGGGTCACTGTGAGGAAACATCAGCTTCCTCCACCTATACGACACACACACACACACACACACACACACACGTACCCATGCACACAGAACAAGCATAAAATCCACTCAGAATCCCGCCAGAAGGCAGAGGAAAAGCTTTCATATTTATAACTCTCATTTCGACAGTGTGTTCCCCCTGAAGCAGAAGCAGGCCGTCTCTGAGCCACCCTGATGAGTGCCATAAAACTCAGCTGCCATAAAAATTGATTTGAAGCGAAACAGAGAAAATGGAGACATACTCGAAAATAATTATACACATGAACGCTTAAACACCAGTGCTGCTACCCCGTATGAGTTATGGCACATATTTACCCAGAGCACGATGCAAAAATCTGACCCCCTGCGCCATGGCACAAACCATTTTAAACAGCTTCTTTATTGTGTTCATCTGACTTTGTGTTTTGAATTCAGCTCAACTTTATTGTTTGGAGTCATATTTGCCATGTTCCTTTTGTCAGTCTGCGCTGCAGCAGTGATGACTATATCCACAGGGGCCTCGGTGAAATTGCACACACTCAATAAACTCGATAAACTTTACTAATGAACACAGCGGTATTTCAAGATGTGAGACATCAGTACTTTTAACTTGCCTCTAAGCCAAAAGACAAAAAAGAATGAAGATGAACAGGGTGTGGTAAATTTAATTTGCTGAACTCGTATATAAATGTATTTTACCTGCTTATAATTGTAGTCGTGGCTTAGTAATCACTGTCATTAGGAAAGAAAGGGTTCAAATCCCAGCCAAATGCTGGAAGAGACTAAAATTGCTAAAATGACGCTATTAAGAGTCTTTACAATGGCTGAGGTGTCCATTAGTCATAGCTGTTATCTTCATTTTTTATTGTTTCTTTATATCCCTTCACACACAGTGTTCACCTTCTGTTTTCTGTCTGCATCTCTTCGCCTCCCTTCCTCTCTCCTTCTCCTTTTATCATCTGTAATCTGCCACATGAATCAACGAAGTGTGCCCTCCTCTCAACCCCAAGCAGAGTTCAAGTAAACCTGAACATGTCCTTGATTTGACTCCCACCTCCACCCCTTTACTTCTCTGTGCTTTTCATTTATCAGCCCCTATAATGCCCCCACGCCACAACCACCACCACCACCATCCCCAGTTCACTCACTCGCACAGTTTCCTGTTCTACTCCTTCTCAAGGATTGTAAATGCTCCACCCACTTAAAAGGCGGGCTCTTTTCAGGAATCCTCTCATTGGTTTTTCTTCAGCCATCACTCCGACAGTCAGAATGAGGAAACGTAATCAGGCTCCCTCCCTTGTACACTCATCTTTGTTGCCAATTCTACTGGTGCTGACTTTTTATTTCTGGCTGTCAGAAGTTGTGATGAATCTTGTCCTATTTATATCCCTCTTTGCCTCAATTACCCATGCTTTATCAGTGTCTGGTACCAATTTCCATGGTTCCATGGTGTGGTCTGAATGACCACGAGTGAGTGAGTGAGTGAGT
Organism: Occidentarius platypogon; assembly: GCA_027574745.1. Taxonomy (NCBI): domain Eukaryota; kingdom Metazoa; phylum Chordata; class Actinopteri; order Siluriformes; family Ariidae; genus Occidentarius; species Occidentarius platypogon. The sequence continues at coordinate 28,956,561 of JAOBRE010000013.1, forward strand.
GAGTGAGTGAGTGATTGTGGATTTTTGTAACAAATAAAAATAAAACCTCAATTAGAAAAGTGTGGATTTGAAAAGCTTTCTAAATCTTGTGACTTCCTAAATCCTATGCCACATAACTCATTCTCACCGGCAGCCCAAAGCTGACAGTGTCATGACAAAAGATTTCACTAGCATCTGAATCTTTCTTCTTATCCTCCCATTTGTGCTTAGCCACCATCTCTTTTCCGCTATCCTTCTCTCATCTTTATTTCCTCCCTCCATTCGTCCTACTGGATGGATGCATTTAAAAGTAGGAAGGTGGAAGTGCGTCGTTTTTTTGTTTTTTTTTTGGGACGGGGGCAACCAGCGTAGTCCTGACTAATAATGGGCTCTTTACTGCAATGACGAATGACTGGTGGTTCCCCCCATGATCTGAGGAGACGGGACAACAAGGTGCAGCAGAGGCCAAGGCTGGATGAGGTGTTAATAGATGGACGTCCACTTCCCACAGACGACGACGGACCCCGCCTCCCTGCCTAACACTGAAGTACAAGCTGCACACTGAGTCACACAATGCAGCTATGCTGAAAGACAAATGCAAAGCGATTTAACAAAAAAGCTCTGAGGGTCTTCGTTCCTTTCCTGTATAATTCCCCTCATTTCTCCTTGTTGGTGGTAGACTTTGTATGTCCAAATAGGAGTACCTTTAAATGATGGAAGCGAGGAAAGATAAGGCCAAGCAAAATACTTAACTTGCTTTTGTTACCTTTTAAGGCATGCACTTCCATAAAAATCATTTGTTGAAAAGAAGAACGTGACGTTGACTTTCAAGCCTGAGTTTTTCCAAATTGCCTTCATAATGCTAACTTGCTTCATCCCCTCACAATGCTTAATATTTTAATATTTAACATTTCAATAATAATAATAATGCTCCACAATAAAGACCTTAGAATGATATATAAGGTTAAATATTCAGCAATTTGGTTTTAAAATTTTGACCCATTAGATTCTGACTCTGAAAAAGGTCAAAGCAGATAATTTTTTTTTAAAACAACTAAAATGAGTGAACAATATTTTGGTTGAAAACCTTACAAATATAAATATCAGCAGTATAAATATTATACTTAATATATGTAATAATGTAATATAATATAGTATAGACCTAATACCTGTTATGTGTACCTCACAGAGCTTCACTGCAATATACAGTATATATAGCAAGTGAAGAGGTTTTGAATAAAGGAAGAAATATCTAATATTTCTCAGTATGTGATTATATAACAAATATAAGACCACTTATATTATCTGAAGAGATTATCCAAATAATAAAGAGAAATGTTGGTTGAATTTATCTATTTTTAATAGATAGATAGATAGATAGATAGATAGATAGATAGATAGATAGATAGATAGATAGATAGATAGATAGATAGA
>JAOBRE010000013.1:29079958-29090368 GCA_027574745.1 Occidentarius platypogon
GCAGGAAAAATTCAGATGAGGCAGATCTTGTGCCAGCAAAGGAAGCGAATGTGAAGTGCCCACAAGTAGTTATTTCTTTCTATGAGGAACGACTAACGTGGCACTCGTACCCCAACGAGGAAGAGGAGAAGAAAGATGACAAAAACTAATAGGCAGGAATTGTCAACATGGTGGTTACTGACAGTTTCAGATTTTTTTTTTTTAAATAACCTTTTTAACTTTTGCCATAAACCTTGGACACTGGGCTATTGTGTGGAGAACATGCATACAGTGGTGGGGCTTTCTGGAGGTTAAATATTACTGTATAACTACAGAAACACTTCTCCGTTTGATCCACACACACACCCCTCCCCCTCCCCTTCTTGTTGGATTATGGAAAAGAGTTTACCAAGTTGCAAATTGGTCCCAAGTCAGTGTTTATGTATGATTTTATGTCACACCTGCAGGCTTGTAGTGATTATGTATTGTGATGTGAAGCAAACACCGGGTTTTGGGTCTTTTTTTTGTTTGTTTTTATTTTTTTAAAGCAAAAATAAACTTGAACTGTTGCTCTCTTGCATTTAAATTTCATTTTAGGATTTAAATTCAGACATGTTCTTAACTTTCCTTTCTTTGTCTAGATCTTCACATTGCCCTGGTGTATAATTTCCCTCATTATGACCAACACTGAACACACTTCCAGTATTTTTAACTGGATGACCACTTATTAAACCCCCCTGTTGCCATTTCAAGTTTTTCCTGCCTTTGAGTTTCTCTTGCCTTCGAGTTTCTCTATATGCTTGTAGTTCTCACTACTGTAAGTGCAACATGAAGAACTGAACAACATAAAACGGATGCAACCCAAATCATTCAAAGAACGAACATGGCATGTGGTACTTAACATTTAACCAAAACCTTTATACCTGGTGATTTGTTCAACTGCCTTTCAGGTCTGTTGCTTTCCACTTAAGTGTTAGTTGTAGCTTTCTTTGCCTGTGTGGTTATTTTTATTTTTTTTTTATTAAACTTCATTATTAAATATATTGCTTTATTTCATGATGTGTAAATGGATAATGCTATACAGCATTATAGGAACTGGAATTCATGTTAAAGCTTTTTTTTTTTTTCTTCTCTCTTCCTTGTCTGGAAAGTGGGTAGATTGTAAACATCATTTCACTGGGTGTGCTGTTCAGTTCCTGCACCTGCTGTAGTCTGGGTATTTGTATTAATTGAGAACTTAATGTTCTAAACTCAAGATGTGGCAGCATTTCAGTCACATCATTGACCTGAAACTACTGACTTCATCTTCTTGCATAGCTTTGGAAGCTACTTTTCCTATAATCCTAACATGTGGTGGTGTATGGTTTTAAATAAAGGGGTTAGATTTTGCACCTGGACATTTTGCAGTTGAATAGATGGACATGGTGGGATGTTTTTTAGATCTGCATAAAAACACGGAGGGAACGCAGGTGAGCAAGTAATGCAACGCAATGTACCATGGTGGTGAAAGAACTGGACATGATTATCCAAGTCTCATAGGGTTCAGGCTAATGACAAAACATTAGTTCCAGTTTTCAGGGGCAACTGTCAGAACTGCATCTTGCTAGTTAATGCTATGTTCTCATTCAGTTAGTGAGTAGACAGCACACTTAGTATTATGGAAGTGCTTTTTTTTTTTTTCCCCCTTTTTAAAAAGCACCCATTGTGTGTTTCATTCGGTTACTTGTCACTGTTAATTCATCTGTATTATCCCTCTGTTAGATGTTTGTCTAAAATAAGCTTGCCATCTTGTGGCGCTTTTTTTTTTTTAAATAAATCATTTTTATTAAGTGCTGTCTCTTCAGGGAGTCATTTTGGAGCTTGTCATCTTACAACTTGCAAAACTCTTTAAGGAGCCACAAGACTGATGGTATCTAAATCTTTTAATCAAAACACAAAACAAGCCCGGCTTGTCCATAATAAATTCACACAAAAGTAGGAAAATGTTATGGGATACGTAAGTCTCCAATCAATACAACATCAAGGCTTCTGACTCATACAGTACAGCAGAAAGTGGAAAAGTTTAAAAAAAAAAAAAAGTGCCTAAACCTGGCACCTAAACAGTATCATTTGAGGTTTATTGAATTACACCTGAGCAAGACCTGAAGCTTGATTGACAGTAAGGTGTTTTATAATCCATGAGTAGTATTCAGTTTGGGGGCTTTTGATCTGCATCATATCAGTATTGCCTGTAATGTCGTCTTCTAAGGCATAGACGGCTTTGAAAGGGGTTGCATTAACTCTGGGATCCAAGTCTTTACTTGTTTATTCCAAACTTCTAGAGTAGCACCACCTTTTACAGCTCTTCCACTCCTGTTCTGTTCTAACCCAGATAACAGAGGGTCCCCTTAAGAAAAAAAAACCCCCACAAAACTCAGACCCTACACATTTGAGCACTACTGTAATATGCTCACTTCACATGTATAGTAACAGCCATCTCTTCCTTGGCAGAACATGAATTTAGCTTATTTCTAGGCCTACTTTTTATAGAGATTTGACTTAAAAAGCTCATGGACTTAATGGGCAAATAACTAAGAACTCTAAACAGCGATGGCTTGTAATTTCTTTTGTAAGAAAAAGGTTTTACAAGGACCTATTCGAGGTGCCCAGACCCCAGTATTTTAGGATGAATCCAGTATCATCCCTGCCAGTAATTTCTCCATTTTCACAGAGGGTTGTTGTATCTTACAAAAACTGATTTACTGGAAAAGGGGGGGATAAATAAAAAATAAATAAAAAAAAAACCCACATCTGTTAACATATATGCTTTGCTTCCTTATTAACTGCTTACCTTCATCCATCCATCCCTTCACATAACAGCAGCTGGCCATATTTTTAGCCACTAAAATTACAACAGAAATCAACTCCACTGTAACAAGAATGGTTCGGTAATTTCTATCATGACCGCTCCATTGAATCTTGCAGGCACAAATAGCACATGAATTATTCAGTCTCCTCCTCATTCCTTATCTTTCTGCTTCTTGCCTGATTTCCGTTTGGATTTTGAAACATGGTTTTCGTTGCCCGGTTGCAGAGTAAAGTCCAAGGCTGAGCAGGGAATCCTTTCTACCTCCCCGAGTCTCTTCCTCACCTCTTCATAGAGGTCATTAAGGCGTTGTTTTATCTCTCGAACTGAATGCAGAACTTCTGACTTCTCCCTGAGCAGTCTCTTGCGGTGACGCCGTAGGCCATCAATGCTACTTTCCAAATTCTGTAAGATATCCAGCTTCCTGCGACGACAGTTTTGCGCAGCAACTTTGTTCTTGCCCCTGCGACGAATGTCTCTAATAAGTGTGAGCTGAGCCTCACTTAAGCGGTACTTAGCAAGAAGTTCATTGAACTCTTCAACAGGCAAGTTAACAATATGGTCAGTTGAAAATGGAATCCTCATGGCACATGCTCGCTTTTCATCCCTTGTAGGCAGCTTGTCTTGGAATTTATAGTCCAGAGGTTCTTTTAAGTGCTCTTTGGGAGTCTTCCTTTGGTCGGTATATTGGGGCTGGTTGTAGGTATGATCATGACCTATATGTTCAAGCCAGGGTGAATATTGGAATTGCAGATAATTCATGTCGCACATCTTTTGGTCTGGGGTATAACCTCCAACAGCTCCTTCCTCATCCATTGGTTCCTCTTTGATGTGGGTGTATCCTACAGCCCCCTCCTCAGGAACGGAGTATGTCGATGATGAGCTGGAGGACGATGAGCAGTATGAGGATTCAGACCCACTTGGGGAAACAGGACTTTGGCTGCAGTCCAAGGAGAGTCCAGAGTCAGAGTCTGCTTGATCCTCTTTTTGGAGAACCTCTGACTGGTCAGATCCATTCTCCGGTGCTAGATTCAACAGACTATTCTCATCAAGCATGGATTCTTTCAGTGGAGGGCCAAAGAAATTCGACTGGTTTAGTTCCTCTATAGAGAAACTGGGTATACTGACATTTGAATTGTCTGGTGTTGGAGAAAGGAGGAAGTCTATGATGTCATTGTCATTCAAATTTACATCAGAGGAGTTTGAAACATTCAAAGAGGTATCGTTCTCATTAGAAAGATGATCGTCTTCTCTGACTGCTGTATTGCTTGCAAGGGAGATCCGACTGGATCTTGGAAAATCAGATTGATCTAGGCTTAAATTTTGCTGTATGGGATTCTCCAAAGTTCCTGTTTCTCTTGCGCTTCCCCTGTCATTGAGGTGAGAACTGTTCAATAAGTCATCTGCATTCATATCCTGAAGAGAGAACAGTAGTGTCATAGCATGAAAATGAGTTACATTTAATTTCATTTGGAAAACTGATTGTAAAGTGGAGTTCTGGAGAGGCCTAGTGTTGCACAGTTTGTATTTTGAGTCAGCTTTGCTGCATCAGAATACAAGACACAGTATGTGGGAAAATACTATAGGTGATACAACCATCCAGGATTTCTTACTTTTTATTTTCTTAAACAAAGTGATATAAAAATTCGAAGATTAAATATCAAGTGTTATTTTCAGTAACCATTTCAGCCTGGATGGGACGTACTACCATAATAGGGCAGAATGCACATAGGCACACACTCCGACAGTAGGAGGAAACCAGAGAAACCCATGCAGATATGGAATATTTTCACTGTAAGACACAGTAGTTAGACCTGTTTCATATCAGTTCTCATAATTTCCCCTGATGTTAAAAGCATTTAAAAGTTCAAAAAAACATGAGGAAAACAACACGAGATGACTTGAGAAACAAAGGAAAGGTGTTGTAGTTACCTGTGGACCCAAGACAGCAAAAACATCTTGCCATTGCTGTTCTAGATCCAACACAGGCTCATGTTGAGGCAACAGAGGGGAGAAAAGAGACCTGTGGTGCTGCAATGTGTCTTCATCAGTTCTCACTGGATCAAGATCTGCCAACTGAGGGAAATGCACATATGAAGCAAAACAAAAACCTCCTACATCTGATAACCTAGAATATGTTAGGCATCTCAGTGGCAACAGAGTATGAATGACTGACTATACTACAGATAATGAATTGTTAGAATATTTGAACGCGGTTTTGGTCAAAATCCAGCTCGACAACTTACATATTGGTCATGTCCTACGGGGAAACCAGCCTCCAGTAATTGCAGACGTTCCTCAGTAGACAGCAAGTTATCTTCCTGTACACCTGCGAACTGCTAGAATATAACAGAAGGAAAATTTTGATTTCAGGTCAGGTTGTGTGTATGCGCTTCGTTAGAATGCAAGACAGCATCAAAAACAAGAAATATGCTTGCTGAAAGTGCGTAAACAAATCAGTCGGACAGATGTTAAGGGTTTCAGGGACCTATTAAAAAAAAACTATTATTTAAAGGCAAACCACAGTGAAAAGGCATTTTTTCAAATTATATGCTTGGCGATTAATAAGTTAACTAGAATGAAAATAGGGTCCCTTACAAATCCTTAAAAGCCTTGATTCTGTTTTGTCTTCAAATAGTACACACTTTTTTTTTTTTTAAATAAATGACTTCTCTCAATTAACATCATCCTCTTCATAAAACCTACAACAGGTGCCTTCTACAAGTTTCAGACGACTCCCTCCTTGTGAACATGAGATCATTAGGCCTGGATGCCAAAGTTACAAGCTGTAGTTATAGCAGGAGCCAAAAAAACAAACACTTTCGCACATTGAAATGAAAGAATGCAACATTACAGACACACGGAGTTATCCTACAGTGCACTCAGGATGTAGTTGTATACAACCTGAATAGAAATGCGTCTACTATTTGTTCTTTAAACTCTACCATTTATAAATTTTAACAAGCAAACAGTTGAATCTAAACCATCCTCCGTTTATGATTTAGTGCTTCATTGACTTAGACACGAATGCTAACATCTCTTTATTTTAATGATGATCAAAACACCCATGCAATGGAGCATGAAGTGTCTACTGGAAAGCTATTGCGTTCAACACAGCAAGTCGTCTATTACACAAGCTTTTACCAAAAAAAAAAAAAAAAAAAAGTGAATTCTTGTCATGTGAAGACTCAGTCAATCAAAATGTCTGCTGACTCAGTCTTATGTACACTCATTATTAAACTATATACTATTATGGGTTATTATCGGTCATATTATTCGAGTGCAAATTGTTTTAATACCTATACCTGTGCATCCCCTCGTATCCTAGTCACCGGGTTATGAAATGGGTTTGCATGCCGCCAGCTGTCCACCATGAACTCATCCTCATCAAGCAGACTGAAGTATTGATTTTGTCCTTGAAGTACTTGATCCTGGTGGATATTTTGGTTGAGTTCTTGCTGCCATTGTGAAAATTCATCTGCTTCCTGTGGATACAAAATTCAAGTTTCAACATCGTGTACTTATGTTTTGTCACATCTTCGTTGATCAGATTATTTACACTGTATGGCCAATTTTTTTTTTTTTGCGGTCACTTGATCCATCATACAAGAATACGAATATCTCTGGCCAGACAATTGTCCTAAGGTAGTCAGAACTGGCAGGAAGTCATATTGCCTTACACGGTCACATCTTTGCCTATACATCCTTAGTGTAATTAATAAATGCATAAATCACAATATATTGGAGCATATGGACATAAATTCTGACTGGAATTTTTCTACAACAAACGGTACAATTGATTACGTAAACAGCAAATTTCTTTATAAATAGCTACCCAGGGTACAACTAGTTAGTCGAACTACAGTGTGACTAATGGGGTCTATAAACCATTAGACAAGGCCAAGTACAGTTAGTTTGTCAGGATCATTAAATTTCTCAAATTTATGTACACAATCAAACTACTTGCATCACTTTGGATGGATTTATATTTAGGGTCCTGAACTATCCACCGACAGAACACATGTCTTTGTTGACATTGTTTACAGACCTACTTATTTTGAGTTATTGGGATTATTTTTGTTTTTTTTAAATGGCAGACCCTCTGGCTATACTTCATGGACACTTGGGGTCCCCAGATCCCACTTTGAAAACCACCGTCTTAAAACAACAGCAGTAAAGATGGAGTTTAGAAAAAAAGTTTTTATTGTCTTTTATAAAAACATAGCCAACACTGGTAAAGAAAATTTTTTAAAAACAATCTACAATACTATAAAATTGTTAGGTAGCCCTTCCTACTTGTAAAACAATTGGTAGGAGCCCTTATAACTAGCCATATATCATTACATTTCACTATGAAATTCTCATCAAGGTATTTAGTACCCTTTAGAACCCTTGCTTCCTGGTGGATTATTTATTGTCAGAAATCGGGAGATTTAAGCAATTTTATTAATCAAGCACTTATTTTTTTTAATATACGTACCCATATGTTCTCCGACATGCTTTAAAAGGTAGCTGCTGCCTATAAATAAACTTAATCTTTCTGGCCAGGACGTAGTGAAAGCAACAGCTTGTCAGTGACACTATGAAAATCCCCTTCCCACTATGGATTAACCCAGTGAATCTGCAAGCCAGTTGACCAGAAGCAAGACAACAACTGCGATCTTCTTGGCCTGGACAGAACATTCATAAATCCTACATAAATAGAAGTCAGTTTATAGCATGGGTGACTAAGTTTGAACTAGATATAATGATTAGCGGTGCTTTTTCTCTTTGTATGGCTTGAGGAAAAGAGTGCACTGAAGCTTCAGAGTTACTTAATCATCAGCTGGTAAACAAGCATTGCAAAAGTGATTGTACACGCGCTGGTCCAAGTGATGCCTCCTTAGGTTACAAAACATCTCAGCTTGGGGTCAGGCAAGCTGTTCTGCAAACAAACACAAGCTCTGATGCCAAACTGAATCCATACTTCAGGGTACAGGTCACAACTAGCCTTCCTAGTAAACCCAAGAACCCTGCAGTCAGGCAGTGAAGGGGATTTTGGATATAAAGAGGAGGGAAGGCAGATGTCTCAAACAGCTTTGTTATCAGTTCTGCTAGTGTGGATTCTTTGTAAATTGTGTCAGTTCCAGTGGACAGGTAACAGACTACAGTAGCAAATGAGTGTAAATGTCTGACATGATTTTCATCCATAATTGCATACATATAGCTGTAGGGAAATTATTAATAAGACATGCTGCTAGGTTTACTATAAAAAGGTGACATAAAAAGACAGCTTGTTGAACACAACATACCAACCAACAACTGTTTCTGTACTCGGTCAACAAGCATGTTCCTTCATCCAAAAATAGACTGGTAGGTCATGTACAGGCAAGCCTGTCTGACCTGGACTGATAACTCTTGATTTGACAATTATAGGACCTTTTTTTTTTTTTTTAAATATAAAAATTCATATAGCAGAAATTCATTTATCAAAATGAGAGATTTAGGGTTTCTCCCCCTCTCAAATGTGCCTTCATTGTGTTATGACAAGCAAGTGGCTAACCAGTATGTAGTCTTCCTTCTATAGGGTGGACAGCTTGAGCCACTAGGGGTGCTATTATATATAGGCATGCATTTGTGATAGATCATTGGCATTGAAAGTGAAAGATGGCAAAGATAAACCAGTCAAAATGTCCCCTAGCTCTCCAAATGAGGAGGGAGCAAAAGTGAAATCATGATCTAAAAGTCCCCAGGCAGTAATTTATACTTAAAGCCAAATGCATGCTGCAACTTGGGCAGTGACTTGAGCCCCTTCAGTCTGGACACAGAGTTACTGTCTGCCACCATGCATCACACTGTCCGACTTACACATATATTAACTGCAAAACTCTGGCTAATATTCATGCAGTTTGTGTAAAGACTATTACCAAGAAATCCATCTTAAATGTGCACATATACTGGATGCGCTAATGAAATATGCAATACATTTGCTAGCAGAAATCCATAAATATTATATTGTACATTTTCATGTACACGTGTGTTGCCTGTACAGTATAACTGACAGTACTTCTGATCACAAAGCTGAGACCATCATTTCTGAATCCTGCTGTTGTGTCGCAGGGAAATATTTGACCTACACTAAGGAGTTCATGCCAGCATTGTATCCACTGACTGCTGTTGCCTACAACTCTGTTCTACTGTAATAAATATTCATGGTTTTATTCTGTATTGTTCATTTACTGTTACAGATCAGTAGGAAGGGATGGTTTACAGTTTTCCATTTCAATTCTGTTTACTGTATCTGTCATTTATGTCACATTTGAGTGCATGTAAACAAAAGGTCATTGTGAGGAGTATTCCCAATGAATTAATCATCAAATAAACGCATTTGTATTCTATAATTAAAAATAACCGCAAATTAGCTTAAAACTGTTTTGTAACCTGAAGGTCAGGCAAAAATTCTAAAATATTTTGTTAATCCAGGCATAACAGGCGTTTATAGAAAACTGTCATATCAGATAAGGAAAGCTTGCTAGTACAGTGCAAGTATAAATAACTCGCAAGTGTATTGCCAGGCTAGAGTCTAAAATCTGAATGTTTGTGCCATGTACTATTATTTTTAATCAGGCTTTAAAAAGCAAAAATACACCATTTTTATAAACATCAGTCTACAATATGCGACTTACCTCTTTAATGTCTTCACTATCCATTGGACTTCTTGAGAGTGTGGTCACCACCCCCAAACTTCCATCAGCCAAAACTGGATCATGCCCCAATTCTCCAATCCCCCCACCTCCCATCCTCATGGTCAAACTTGCTGAGTCCTCCATGTCCACCAGCTCATCACCATCATCCCAGGAACCAGATAGGCTAGGCATAGTCATCCCGCTGTTATCAGACTCACTGTGGACCAGCCAGGCCTCGAGCGGTGCTGTTGGAATGTGCAGGTGCTGCAGTGAGTGTACCCATCGCAACAACCTGGGAACTGGAACAGATGCTTCCACATCTGGGCTCTTCATATGGAGACCATATCCTTCTGGAGAGTTCTGTAGGTTGTTGGACTGGATCTGGGTCAGACCTCGGCTTTGGATATTGATGTTATGTGGAGGAGGAAGGCAAGGATCCACATCTACATGCATCCCAGCTAGACTGAGGACAATGGCCACCTGAATCAGGCCTTCAGTGAAGTACTTCTTCAGGGGTTGCATGGCCTTTTGAAAATACACAGTGGGGAGGGATCTTTTTCAGCAGTATGGTGGATGCAGTAGTGGATTTCAATAAACAAACCTGTTTTTCCAAGAAAAGTGACACGTCTCAGAAAGTCCTAAAATTAAGGAAAATATTATGATTTAGATAATGTTCAGAATTCATTGTAAATTTGCCTCTTTTTTCCAACCAACACAGCAAGCTGAGATATGCCATGTGCACTTATTATATATAATAAAGGATCAGGACATAGAATACCAGTCAAAAAAGTTTGGACACCCCAACTCATTCATAGGCTTTACTGTATTTTTTTTTTCTATTTTCTACATTGTAGAACAATACTGAAGACATCAAAACTATGAAATAACATATGGAACATGTATGGAATTATGTGGTAAACA
>JAOBRE010000013.1:29847263-29857890 GCA_027574745.1 Occidentarius platypogon
GCCACGGGGCTCGAACCCGGACCTTCTTGCTGTGAGGCGACAGCGCTAACCACTACACCACCGTGCCGCCCTATCACCAACATATCACCAAAATATCAAAAAACTCTGTTTACATATCACCAACATATCACAAGACTCTGTTTACATATCACCAGCATATTAAAAAACTCTGTTTACATATCACGAACATATCACAAGACTCTGTTTATATATCACCAGCATAGCAAAAAACTCTGTTTACATATCACGAACATATCACAAGACTCTGTTTACATATCACCAATGTAGGTGCAATTGCATTATTAAATCAGTCTCATACAATATGTCCCATAAAATATTTGTTCATTAATTTTACTAATCAATATTTCTATTAATTATTAAATTAATGAATGAATCACTCTAGTGATACACTAGATCAGTGAAGGCAATGTGAATTCTTTGACGGCAGAAGATAGCTTCAAATAATACTGCAGCAAAACAGACAAGGCAGTTTGTTATACATATTTAATTTATTAAAATGACAAAATCAAGTGAGGATAATACTGGTCAGGTACATTCAATAATACTAGCATCAGTTTAACAATCAAGGTACAAAATGGTGAGGTAGTAATATTATGTGTGTAAGTGTGGGAGTAGGTGTGTGTGTGTTCGCAGGCTAATGGTTAACAAAGGGTTGTATGCTAAGTAAGAGAGGGAGATGTCTGTGTGTATGTAAGTGCACGCTTATATGAGCATTTGGGCATGTACAATGGCACAGCTGCATGCTGGGTGAAAGTAGGAGGAAAGGAGAGAGGGAGGAGACAAGAGAGTTTGAGTGAAGTGCACGCAGGTGCAGAAAAGGTATACGCCAGTGAGTGGAATGTTCGTTAAAGGTGGGGGAGGGGGCTGTAGGCGCTCTGTGTGACTGATTAGACAAAGGATTTTAACAAAGGACTAGCTTAGTTATCCAATGACCTAATCACCCCAAAGTTTACTGATGTCTGAATGCTGAGGTGTGTACAATGTAAACATAGTGTTGGAGAGAAAGAGAGAGAGAGAGATATGGCATGCAAAATTTATCTACCAGAGTAAAACTGAGAAATATAATAACATATGATCAGACCAAAGCTATGTGATTATTGTGTGCACACTTGAAACTACCTTAGGTTTAAGTAGCACTTTTCACATAAACTAATCAAGCTAAGACTAACATTGCTCAAATGCCAGCCTTACTTGGGACCGCTCTTACATGGCGGCTGAAGGAGTTCATCGATGATCCTCCATTTCTGTGTATTTTTCTGAAAAGTGCGGAGCACAGCTTCAATTCCGTTTAATGCAGATCTGCTATATTGCAGAAGTCATTCCCGGGCAGGATCTCATTGATCCAGAAGGTCCTTGGTCGAACGTTTGTTGGCTGAAGACGTGGAGGGAACCGCTTATCTGCAAATCTTCCTAATTTGCATTATTATGGTGTAGTAATAACTGTAACCGTTTCAAACACAACAAAAGTGAAACAACATGACTGAGGTACTTTTAACCATGGCCAGTGGTCCGTACAACAATGCATGTTTGTTCCTTTGTTTTTTCGTTTCTGCCTGCAGGTAGTAGTATCTCTTTAATACCAACGGTGAATTGGTCAGAGAGACTGAAATTTGTTCAGACCACCCAATTTATAGGCGAGCTTGCATCACAATTTATAGTAGTACACTACCCAATCATGGCACAGTGAAAGATTAGATAAGGTGGATATTGTCCAGGGCAGGAACTGAGGGAGTTATGGGAGATGTAGTTGCAGAGATGTGCTGTACCTACATCCCCCCTTTGGTCTCAGGGCTGGGATGAAGTCATAGTCCTTGATAGCAACACAATCCATACAATCCACATATCTGTAATCCTTCACAGTCTTTCAGGTCCTGGTTAACAACAGTTGAAGGCACAGGCATTTGGGCAGACATAAGGCTATAGGCATGGTGAATCATAATTCTATATCTTATCTAACTAGGTCACAGTAACATATAAATCATTTGACACTGCACAATCAATCATATCTCAAGTACACAAAGGAACCAGAGTAAAGTAAAAAAAAAAAGAGAGAGAGAGGAAGGGAAAGACATGTCTGTAGCATGGTTAATAAGCCTAATCCTCTGCAACGTTAATAGCAGGTAGCAGACTGGATAAGAAATGGGTGCTGCTGTGCCTGAAATTGTCAGGCATGTTGACTATTGTGTCCAGCTTGGTGTGCAGTATTTTTATATGTTTGTGTAACATGTAGATAATACCAGCTATGTTGACCCAACCACTAAGGAGATGTCCCAAAGCAATCAGACTCATGGGATGTCCGAAATCAGACAACTGCCTGGCTTGATAGTAGGAGAACATAGTTGTGAGTCCAGCTGGGTTCAGACTGAACTTCACAGTTTTGGTCCCTTCAGCTATAACATCATGGAGAGACTGACGGCTTTGCAGAGAGAAATGGATCATTTTGGTGGCCAGAATGGACAAGCAGGTTAGTCGGTAAAAGGACATGTCTACCCATCTTAAGTCTAAACAAATTCCAATCTTATCTTGGCTCTCCCAGCCAGCACTGCCTTCAAGGTCGTTGCTGTAGAAACGCGATTCTCCCCCTGGAGTTCACTGCAGTGAGACTGTGTGTGTTTGTGGATTTTTGTTGTTGTTGTTTTGCTTGTGGATATACTTTTTTCTGTCTATACTATGAAAGCTAAGTCGTACCAGAGTCAAATTCCTCGTGTGTGTAAACATACCTGGCAATAAAGTGATTCTGATTCTGCTATAGAGGACTTTCTCTGACGTCACAGATTTTTTCTTTATCATGCAGCGTCCGCTATATTGCTGGGCAAACAAAGAAACAGCCATGACAGTTAATAATGAAAATCGAGATGACTGCAGTCAGTACAGTCTCTCTGAAGCGATTAAAATGTACTGTATATTATCCCAGCAGATCACGTTACATCCAAAAGGTGAAACATGGAGGCGTTACAGATTCATATAATTTCCCCACAAAAGTTATTTATTCTGCTGTGTGTGTGTGTGTGCGTGCGCGCGTGCGCACGCGCTTGTGCGTTCTCCGCTTCAGATGGACTAAATGCAAATGAGGATTTTCACTGTGCTTGAGATTACATGTGACAAAAATAAAGGCTTTTTCTTCTTAATTTACCCACAAATGTATGTATTCAACTTGAAATGTGTTTGGCAAATCAGCTACTGGATTTGGGACACTACGACATCTTGAGCTATTTAGTATTTGGGACTTCTAAATACACCGGAGATGATAAAGGCATAGAAAAGTACAGATCTGATGTATGATTTATTTCAAGGCAATATTTCACCAATGTTTCAGGTTCGGATTCAATTTTAATTCAATTTTACCAATATTTCAAGGCAGGTTTCATGTTAGAATGTTATGAGAACATCCCAGTAAAGAAAAATCCCTTATTATGATGAAGTTAAGCTCAAACGTGGACTTGTAATAGCTATAAACAAGCCTGGGCATAAATCTAGCATATTTTATGGTGTTTAGCCTAGTCTACATGATCAGTACATAACAAACATGCTGCTAATCTCGCCAAGCATTAGGTCTAATAAAATATATCGCATGCAAAGTTCACATCCAGATAGAAACTTTAAATGTTGCACAGAGCTTTCACACTAACCTGATATAAAATGTTCTCCACACACACGGAAACGCTTTGTTGGCATCCAGTTTTCCTGTTTAACTTTTTTCTCGTCTTTCTGGGTTCACCGGGAAGCGGTGAAAAGTTGAACCAGGCTTAATATTCATGGACCATAAGAACCTCGAATATTTGAAAACGGCCAAGTCAGCTGGGCCTTATTTTTTGCCCTGTTCAACTTCAGGCTCTCGTACAGACCAGGCTCCAGGAATACCACAGCCAACTCACTGTCTGACCTTTGCTCATCATCCCAACCAAAGTCACTTATCAGTACTCCTCCTACCTGCTTTGGAAGAGCCATAACCTGGGAGTTTGATAGAGAAATTGCTAATTCTACACATCAAATCTCCTCTGCTTGTCCTTCCAACTTAACCTTCCTACCTGACCATCTTTGAGGCAGACTGATAACATGGGCTCACACAGCTCCAGCCACTGGTCACCTCTGTGTTATCTCGAGACCCATCAACCTGTCTTTTCAACGGCCAATACTAGAAGTCGACGGGTAATTTTCTGTAACGATGGGCTTCAAAATTCCTATTAGAGAAAATTATGATTAAGCAAAAACAAGTAATGTTAGTTGCACTGGCAGATCAAAATAAATGCCAGCGGGTGAGTGGGGACCCCAAACAACACAATAAATCTGTATCCCACATGCGTGTTTCTCCGGTACAATGTTTGCTCTCCCTTATTTCTGAAGCAGGATATCATTTGCTGCTCAGAACTGATGGCATGCTCCCATTGGCCAGCACACGGCACAGCAACCAACTGTAGTATGAAACAAGGACTACAGTCAGGTTCAGCTGTAGGCGAGTGTGAAATCTCTAATCGGAGATGTCCAGAAGGGCTGGCGACCAGCGGTTTTCTCCAGCTACACAGACGGTCTGCTTCGGCTACTCGAGCCCAGAAAAAAAAAAAAAAAACTTGCCTTTCAGTGTTCAAGCAATTTATGTCGTCTCTGCTGCCCATAATTTGCTGCAAATCCAATTATTTCACCACGAAATTGTCTTCAGTTTGGGTCATGACCTGAAACGACACCATATTTGTTGATCAATTCTCGTGCTCTGTTTGGCTGAACTGGCCCATGTGACCACGCCATAGTGTATGTAGTTGTGTTATGTTACAGAGCCAGGCAGCATACTACAGAGAGTAACTGAGAAAGCCAAGCACATATGCATCCGGAGGGAAATTTCATACATATTTTGCAAGTATTTTACAGGGAAATGGTTAGTAATTTATTAGCTGAGAATGCATGTAAATTTCAGAATTTTCTGGGAGGGGCATGGCCCCATACCACCCTAGCAATATTGCATTAGCCGCCTACTGGCTTTTTTTTTTTTTTTTTTTAAAGCTGGCTACTTCAGGTTTTCTGGAGAACGCTGTCTAATGTTTACACATGCTCAATATGTACATGTAAAGGTTAGCTTTTGTGGTTGGGACAGCCATTACCAATTTACCACACTATGCTAACCAGGACTGAGCATTGCAAAATTAGGCAGAAAGGCTACATGTGCTATAAAATAAAGAATTTTCTTGAAATTATTTGAGTTGACAGTGAATTTCTGAAAAAATTAATCTAAAACACCTTATTTTAAGAGCTTCTCCCAACTGCCTTTTCATGCCAAGATTTGCTTCAATATTTCAAATTCTCCCAGGGGAGCATACGTACCCCCGGATTCCCATAGCAGTTCTTCGCTTGGCCATCAGACACCCTTCTCTCAACACCCTGTTGGTCACCCCAGCTGTCAATATACATATTGACTAAGTATGCTGCTCAAGACTAAGTACTGGTAGCCACATACAGTACCAGTCAAAAGTTTGGGGACACCTACTCATTCATAGGTTTTTCTATATTTTGACTGTTTTCTATGTTGTAGAACAATACTGAAGACATCAAAACTATGAAATAACATATGGAACATCTATGGAATTATGTGGTTGTGGCAGCGGGGGTGTGGTTTGTGAGGGGAGAGCGAAGCCAGGGAAGGTGAGTGGCAGAGTGATTGCACCTGTGAGTGAGTAATGTGCTGTGTGTGTGTGTTTTCCCAGTGACTGGGAACAGATAAGAGGGTGGAAGGGAGGAAGGGCTTCCCTGCATGTATGTTTTGTATGTGTGCGAGAGTGAGATGTTATTTTTGAATTGTTGAAAGCTGAAAAGCTAAAATAAAAGGTGCCAAAGTACCGGACCCACCTGTCCAAGTGCTTCAGTGTCCCACCGCTCCCAACAAGAGTATTACACTTGTGCCGAAACCCAGGAATGCTGATGCTGAAGCAAACCGCCATCATCGCGTCTTCCCCGTTCAAGGAGTTTGACTATATCCTCGCCACTGCCCAGCAGAACCAGCACCATGCACTGGTCACAATGCACATCAAGCAAGAGTGGCACTTCGAGACCCTGCTGCAGGACTACCAGGTGCTCCTGCATCTCATCCCATGTGCAGGTGCACCAGCCACAGAGGCAGCAGGCTTCCCCCATGTCACTGTCACGAAAATGGGGCTGTACAACGACCCAAGGCCTTCATAGCGCTCTTTGAGCAAGCTGCGGAGGCGTGGGTTTGGCTGAACGGGCAGCGAGCGGTTTGCCTACTGTCGCTCCTCACCAGCAAAGTGTCAAGTCAAGTTTATTTTTATAGCACTTTTAACAATAGGCATCATCACAAAGCAGATTTAGAGAGAAATACATACTTTAAACAAAAGCTCATTTTATCCCCAATGAGCAAGCCTGTGGCGACGGTGGCAAGGAAAACTCCCTCAAATGACATGAGGAAGAAACCTCGAGAGGAACCAGACTCAAAAAGGAACCTATCCTCATTTGGGTGATAACGGACAACGTGATTTTATAAATAACTCGCTTGTATAACTGTGCCCTATATAACCACAAAGTATAACTGTGAAACCAGGAAATTAATTATAGTTTTAACATGTGTTGAAGTTATAGACTGTTTGTTGATGGAAACCTGAGTGCAAAACTTAATGACAACTGCAGTCCTAAAGTTAGCAAGTCGACTGTAGTCCTCAGACATAAATGCATTACTGTAAGTTTCTAGAGCCATGTTCCAAGTGCAACTTTTGACTGTCTGTATGGGGCTGTCCTCCACGGGAGCAATGTGATGAGACTCCAGCCAGACGCAGGGCATCAGGATGGATCAGGCAGGTCCGAGAAGCAGAAGAGATCAGCATCCCTGTCTCAGGATTGACATGTAACTCAGGGAGCAGACAAAGGGGAGAGGGGAGAGAAAGAGAGAGAGAAAAAACACAGGTTGTTAGGTATGCCCAATGTCACCCTAATGAGTAAGAGCAGGATACATTTTGCACTGAGTGCAAGCAGGGACTCTGGCAAAACTAACTATGACAGCATAACTAAAAGGGGAGAGCCAAAAGGTAACACAGACATGAGGGCGCCCTGGGGCATAAAGCAGCCAGCCACTACACAGTCAACAAACCAGAGCGAGCGAGTGGGGGTCCGACAGCATCCATACATCCCAGTTTACCAAAACACACTATGCCTGAGGACGCTCCAGATCTACTCCTTTACCTAATAAAATTATTAACAAAAGGCTTGACTAAACAGATATGTGTTCAGCCAAGACTTAAACACTGAGACTGTCTGTCTGATTCCCGAACACTACTTGGAAAGCTGTTCCATAACTGTGGGGCTCTGTAAGAAAAGGCTCTACCCCCTGATGTAGCCTTCACTATACAAGGTACTAGCAGATAGCCTGCACCTTTTGATCTAAAGTGCAGCTCACGGCCCAGTAACTGCCTGCTGACAACAGGCTGAACTACACAGATCTGCGTGCTATTCTGTAGCGAGTCAGCAGCACCCCCAAGCAACACTGTTGGTGCTTCTGCGAACTGATGCTGGAGAAAGTCAGTCGGCCATTCGCCTATGGTCAGCAGATGTGAAACACCTGCTGTTGGTGGTTCGGGGCTGAAGACTGCAACTGTGATGTTGCTGGAGAAGACTATCTGGCAGCAGTTCCTATGAGGGGTGGACATCCTGCCTCTCTCTTATCTTGCCCCCTCCTTCCGTTCTGTCCTTCCCTCCTGTCCCTTCCCTGTACTGCAGAAGCGGGGGCTGACTCCCCTGTAGCCAGCTCCCCGAGCCTGTGGGTTCCCACCCCCTTCCCCTCAAGTGAGCGATCCTCACCCCGGTGGTGCAGATGTGAGGCCTGGGCTGCTGTGTTGGTGTTGCGGGGAGCCTGCGCACTTCCAGTACTGCCTACCAGTGAGTATCCAAGGGTGTACATACCATGCATTGGTGGATTCAGGCAGTAATCAGACCTGCATCTGCCAAAGCTTGATCCAGGATGAGGCATTGGGTACAGCATATTTGATGAAGGTTCTGTGCATGCACGATGATGTTCACGAGTACCCACTGGTGGCTGTCCAGATCCAATTTCAGGAGAAAAAACATCATGTGGAGGCGGTGGTTACTCCATGTCTCACCCACCCACTAATTCTGGGAACAGATTGGCCAGCGTTTAAGTATTTAATGGAGCGAGTAGTGGTGGGTGGGTTCTGAAGAAGCGTGTCATAGGGAAGCCCAGCATAGCGTTGACTGGGGAGGCTATCCTAGAGTCATCTACATCAGTTCCGTGTCATAGTGACACAGACAGTGGGGAGCACCTCGGCCATCCTCTCTCTCTCTGGAGGATGTCCCAGAAGATTTCCCTCTCGAGCACAGGCAGGATGAGACTTTGCAACATGCCTTTGACCAAATGATAATAGTTGATGGTCAAACCCTCCAGCCCACTGTTGTGCTCACCTGCCTGTAATTTTCAATAATTAAGGACGGGCTGTATCAAGTGATGCAAGACACTCAGACCGGTGAAAAAGTGACAGCTGTTAGTCCCGAAGACCTGCAGGAAACTCGTATTCTATGCGGCTCATTATAGCCCTGTGGCAGGACACCTATGACAAGATAAAAAATTCACCTGCCTCATGGCTCATTTCCATTGGCCAGGGATTCACAGGGATGTCCACAGGTGGTGTGCTGCATGCCGCGAATACCATCTGGTGAATCCAGCGGCCACCTCAAAAGTGCCATTGCGCCCTCTTCCCCTATTCAAGACCCCCTTCAGAAGAATTGGGATGGATCTCGTCGGGCCATTAGATCAGTCAGCGTGAAGGCATCATTTTATTTTAGTCCTATTTTAGGGAAAATTGGGAGGAAGGGCCTTCTGACCGTAAGAATGAAATTCAATACATTCTCAACCTGTGCGCAAAACTCCACAAACTCTGTCACCTAACCCAGGAGAATTTGTGGCAGGCACAAGAACGTCAGTCCTGGCTGTAAAATAGGGAGCGCACCTTAGAGAGTTTACACCAGGAGGTAAAGTTTTTGTATTATTGCCCATGTCAAGCTCTAAATTACTCGCTAAGTAGCAAGGGCCCTTTGAGGTCACACAGTGGGTTGGGGACATCAACTATGAGGTGAAGCAAATGGAAAGAGACAGGGCGTGGCAAATGTACCACCTCAGTCTGCTCAAACTACGGAACAAAGGGTCCCCGTAGTGTTGGCAATGGTATTTCCAGAAAAGGAGGAGCTGGGGCCAGAGGTAAATACAAAATCTACTGTACGATCCACCCCAGTCCCTTGTGGAGACCACCTCTCACCGGTCCAACTCGCAGAGGTTGCCAGATTACAAATGGAGTTTTCTGAAGTGTTCTCACCTCTTCCTGGAACAACACCACATTGAGACGCCCCCAGGTGTGGTGCTGCGCAGCCTCCTCCACCGCTTACCCAAACACAAAAAAACAATAGTTCAGGATGAACTCAAGGCCATGCTCAAGATGGGAATAATCGAGGTGTCACACAGTGAACTGGAGCAGCCTGGTAGTTCTGGTTCCCAAAACTGATGGGTCAGTCCAGTTCTGTGTGGACTATCACAAGGTCGATGCAGTGTCTAAATTTGATGTATATGCAAGGCCTCACATTGACGAACTGCTCGATTGGTTAGGCATGGCTTGTTTTTATTCGACGCTGGATCTGACAAAGGGATATTGGCAGATCCCCTTGACTCTCCTATCCTGAAAGAAAATGGCGTTTTCCACTCTGTTTGGTTTGCACCAATTTGTCACCCTTCTGTTCAGGTTATTCAGGGCTCCAGCAACATTTCAGCAGCTCATGTACAAAATCCTCCCCCCACATGCCACCTATGCTGCGGCCTACCTCAACAACATTGTTATATACAGTAATGATTGGCCACAGCACATAACACCTCAGGGCCATGCTAGGGTCATTGAGGCATATGGGATTCATGGCTAACCCAGAGAAGTGTTCAATGGGATAGGTGAAGTATAGTATCTGGCTTTCCACTTGGGTCATGGGCAGGGGTATCTCCAAATTAACAAGAGCACAGCAATTGTGACCTGTCCGAGGCCCAAGACCAAAAAAGAGCTGAGACAGTTCCTGGGGCTGGCTGGCTACAATCATAGGTTTGTGCCTCATTATTCGGATGTTACCAGCCCGCTGACTGATCTCACTAAAAAGGGAACACCAGCTCTGGTCCAGTGGACAGAGCAGTGCCAACAGGTCTTTACCCAGGTAAAAGCTGTACTGTGTGCTGGGCCACTTTTACACTAACCTGACTTCTCTCTCACTTTTATTTTGCAGACTGATGCACTGGACAGAGGGCTGGGGGCTGTTTTGTCCCAGATTGTGGAGGGGGAAGAGCACCCGGTGCTGTACATAAGCCACAAGCTCTCCATGCAAGAGACTAAGTACAGCATTATTGAGAGAGTGTACTTGGCCATCTAGTGGGTGGTCCTCACCCTCCGGTACTACCTGCTGGGACGCCCATTCACCCTCTGCTCAGGTCACGCTCCACTCCAATGGCTCCACCACATAAAGGATGCCAATGCGCAGATCATCCTTTGGTATCTAGCTCTGCAGCCCTTTAAGTTTGTGGTGGTCCACAGGCTGGGGGCGCAGATGGTAGTGGTGGACGACCTCTTCC
>JAOBRE010000013.1:31663545-31674887 GCA_027574745.1 Occidentarius platypogon
ACACCTACGGTCAATTTAGAGTCACCAGTTAACCTAACCTGCATGTCTTTGGACTGTGGGGGAAACCGGAGCACCCCAAAATGAGCATATATTTTTCAAAAAAATAAATAAAATTTCTCACTTTCAACCTTTTATATGTTGTCTTTGTATTATTATTTTCAATGAAATACAGGGTTTCCGTGATTTTCAAATCTTCAGCTTGTTTTCATTTGTTTTACACAGTGTCCCAACATTTTTGGAACTGGAGCATAGTTTTCTTAACAGTGTAGCTAGTTCTTGAAGTTACCCTGTTTTACTTTACAAGATGTGCTGACTTAATTTGATATTTGTAATTATAAAATACTGTATTATAATATACAGGTTTACGATTAAATGAGGGGGAACCCTAAATAGTTGCATCTTGTTTGAGGGTTTTGTTGTTTTCTTCCGTGAAATATTTTATAAAGTAGTTAATCCGGTGCTCTGGGCCTCTCAGGAGCTGCTGCCAGCATCACAGCTGTGAGGGTGGGCGGGGTTACGTATGTAAATCAGTCACTTGTGATTGGCTGAGAGAAATCTATCAGTCATCTTGCGACATTTTTTTCCTCCCCCCCAAAAACCCAGCACCTCCTGGATCGAGAGTTTTCCGAGTGAGCTCAGTCACACCGCTGCCGTCCTGAGAGCAGCCCTAACTCGGGCGGAGTTTATGACTTTTGTGGAGCGCTGAATTGCACCATCTGTGATCAAGTGAAACGCACGCACTTGCTACTTTTTCTTTCTTTCTGTTTGCGCCAGATTTCAGTGGCATAAAGACATTTTAAAGCAGAGAAAACATGACTCAGTTCAACAAGGGGCCAGCCTACGGATTATCTGCAGAAGTTAAAAGCAAGGTAGGCCTAAAGCCCCTCTCTCTCTCTCTCTCATGGGGAGGGTTTAAAGGGACCCACAGAGGTGCTGCAGAGAAAAATAGACTATAAATATTGGGAAGTGATGGTTTCAGTGCAGTAGATGTTCAGTTCAGCATCCGGCTTTTACTAGGAAACTTTTTATTTATTAATAATAATAATAATTTATTATTATAAATCAGCATGGTGAATATAAAAGTGAACCCATCCTGTTCTGTGGGTTTTTGTTTTTCTCCCCTTCTGGCCAAAACCTAAAACAGGATTAAAAGTAACAGATGATAACTCAATTAAGTACCTTTTCATCTAATCAACTTTTTAAGCATTGTGTGTCTATTTTCCTCTTCTTCGAGCTGAGAAAGTTATTCCAGCCTACTGAAGTTTGAAATCCGCTTTTCACAGCCAAACCGCGGCACTTTTTTTTTTTTTAATAATCTTGTTAAAACCGGTTTTCTTGACTTATTGAAGCTAGATCTACTTTCAGAGACAATAAGTTAGCTGTTCTGAAAATATTCTGTGCCTTTCTAAGTGCTTTTATTTTCAGCTCCTGCCTTAAAATGTGCGCCACTTTTTTTTTTTCTTTTCTTTTTTTTTTTTTTTAAAGTGCGGATGAATGAAATGAGACGCAAAGCCAAGTCCATTGTATCCTATTGTCCTCCTCTGTGGGCGGAGCTTCAGCCTCTTCACTCTTCAGACATTAATAATAACTGGACATGTTTGGACTCCAACTCGCGTTCATTATTCACTTTCTTCACCACATGGGTCATATCGTGTGTGTGTGTATTTATTTATTTATTTTTTTAAATATGTATTCATTGTTCTGTGCCTAAGAGATGAAGAGTCTGAGATGTAGTAAATGAAGTTTGTATAGGATTTCAGTCCAAACAGGATGGGAAAATATCCAAGTGTCTAAGCAGGCAGGATGTTGAATGAGACAGCGGAAATGCCGCTTTCATTCTTTCGTAGATGACGTCACCATTTAAACAAGGGCTTTGGGAGTAAATAATGGGTTGGAGGTTATATTAATGTATTCTATTTCACTTGCTTTGGGAGTCTTTCTAAACCTTATTTCCTGAGCAGTTACTCTGATAGTGGTTTTGAAGTAAAGGTGTTCTGCACATTTCTGAAATGTGCATTAGAATAAACTAGGATTGCACTCACATTTGTTGATTTGTCGCTCTTTGAACAAGTGTGTTCATTTTGGCTTATTGCAAGACTACGTTAGGCATTATCTGTAAATAATACTGTGTTTTGCACTTCTGGTTCGATACTAACTGGCTCTGTACCTGTACTCTTTCACAGTGATGAAGTTGAATTGAATCTAATCTAAATGAACAGAGTGACTGCAAAGCTTTAACTCCTTATCCCTTAAAGCAGTTGCTACAGCCACTATGTACGTGTCTATGTATATACTCTTCACCCTTAGAACGTATTTACAAGGAAAAAAAAAAAGTCTAAAGACAAGGTTTTGTTCATATCAGCTTTCTCCTTCGTTATGTTGAAACGATCATGACGTATCATACATTTTTGAAAAGGGGGCATGACACCAAATACAAAAATCACTCGGTTATGTTTCAACATTCACCAGCTCACAGGGAGTGTCTGAAAGGTAATACCTGTGTGAAAACCATTCTTCACGTTTAACATGAAGAATTCATGTCAAATGGTGTACAATAAACGATGACTGAAACTTCACAAAGATGCTTTATATAACGTTGTTCAATTATCTTTTCAAAATTCATACATTTTATCATAAATATTCACCTGGGATACCTGTAAAGGGTAAAATGCGGATGTAGAGGCAAATTCAGAGTCGTCAAATGTCGTCATTATGGGATATACACGGGGTCGTCGTATGTCGTCATTAAGGGGTAAAGAGTTAAAGATAACTAAAGGTCCCATAGAGTAAGTAGCGACCCTCAAAAGCATTATTTAGTGCCTTTCCAGTGCCATTTATGAGGGAAGACTTGTACTTTAATCTGTTATAATTAGAGAAAACGCACATAATCAAGCTATATTTCACCAACTAAAAGGAGGGACAGTCTTGGAGGAACATGACCTAGTTAGTCTAATTTTATTGCTATTAAATTTTAATTCCCATTAAAATTTCATCACAGTGATTTTAATATGGCAGATCAGTACAGGATCATGCCACACTGGGGAATCTTTTGTGGACCTGATATTTTCTGACCAAGTTTATTCTCAAATTACTTTCTGCTTATTAGACAGTTGATGACAGTCTTGGCTTTAACAAACTGGTAGATCTCTGCTGATTTTGTCATGATTGAATGTCGCAGTGAAAAAGCAGGTTATCTATAAGCAGCATGGTGTGTGTAATCTGGTCTCTGCTCTGGAACCATTGAAAATATTGCTTTAACCATCTGAACCAAATGTTGCTATTAAAATAAATGTGATTGTAAATGAACTTTTGAGTAAGTACATGATCAATTCTACACAATTACATGTACATCTTTTGTTAGACTCGCTTAGGTATGAAAGTACTTTGCTGACTCGGGTCTTTAGCTTTTGTAACGTCGCACTGCAAGTTTAAAGGCTCTGATTGACATATGGATTGTTGATTGCCCCCCAGCTGAACTTTGACTACATTTCTGAGAGCTCATGCCCAGAGTCACTCTGTGTAACATTGATTATAGTCCTGGCCTTTGTCATCAATAACAACTGGGCTATTACAACCCTTTACTGATTAGAGTTTCAACATGCTTCTGGTTACAAATGTACCAGCACAACCTCAGCCACCTGAAACGAGCACATTATACATCACTCCTTGTCTCAGTCCTGATACAGTAGCTGCTTGCGTGAAACTATAACCAAGAAGTTCAACACATTCCTCAGAACTGGAGTGAAGAGGGAGCAGAGTTAATACAACATTCCTTGATGCAATGAAAAATGGGGTTGGGAACAACCCAAATTCACCAGCTGTAAATACCACACAGCTTTTTTTTTTTTTTTAAATGAGAAAGTGTAACAGAGAATAAAGAGCAATGCACATTTTTCCCCTTCTAGTTACCCATGAGTGTCATACCATCAAACGGTTTGCTCTACAACGTTTATGGCATGGTCACTTTTATCCAAGCTTTGAGTATTTGCCGAACTATGTTACTTTTGCATTTTTATTAGGGTAGACCAGGTGTGGTTGCAACACGGGGAGAGTTAACACCACCAATTTCACCAGTCAGGAATGAGGAATCATATGATCATTTCAGTGTTTACCAACTTTCCCCCAGATTCCACAAGGTGGTTGCCAAGGCCGGAAACCGGAGGATGCAGATTCTATAAAAGAAAAAAAAATGATTTTGAGGTCAGAAAGTTTTTTTTTTTTTTAAACCAAGACTAAATTGTTGTTCAGTATTTATACTTTTACAGATAAAATCATACATCTTATATTAGATTGAATTTTAGTGTCTCATGCAAAGTGTGATGCATTTTTCCAGATGCTAATTTCAAGCTACAATGCTAATACAACCAGCTAAACAATGGCTGACAGGGGTTAGGTTGGTTGTAACATTTCTTTTTTTTTTTTTTAAGTGTTACAACCATCCCCTTACATACAACTAAGGATACCTGATTTTTAAAAATTTTAGAGAATGCCTAGGCAATGGAAAAGAGAGTGAAAGACGCGTGTGCCTGCCAGTGTTAAAAAACAAAATCTGATGAGGTCATAAAGAAGGGCAAGTCCGTCAGATCAGTGGTGAAGGCACATGGGATCTGCTATGCCACACTGAGCAGATACAGCAAATCACTGCCGAAGCTGAGAGACCAGGGTTCCAGTGATCTTCCCAGTGTAGGTTTGTAGTGCTCCAGATGAGAAATGGCACCTCAGGGCTGTCTCCAGGTCAGGTGTTCAATCCTTCAGCTATACGGCCATTTCCAAAAGCAGGGCCATGAAAATCAGGATTAGGAAAAAGAGGCAGTCCGAAATACTCACTGATACAACAGTGAAGCAAGAATTGGTGGAATCGGTGTTTGTTTTGAACCAACCAAGAACAACAGAGGACAGGAAGCACAAATGTAAAAAAGAAAGAGTAACTTAGACAAGAATAGAGGCAAGCAAAAGACAAAGGAGAGAAAGCTTGCCCCCCCAAAAAAAAGGCTGAAAACTGATGCTAATGATTCTGAGACCTCAGATGATGAAGTTTTGTGTGGTCTATATGGAGCCATTTGGCAGCTCGAAGCCAAAGGAAGTGTGGGTAAAATGCGTCCTATGAAACCCCATTAAGTCTGCACCTTCAGGGTTATCACCTGGTGGTATTTACCACCATTGTGACTGACAAAGGCTTGTTTTTTTGTTTTTTTTAATCTCAATAAACCCCTTTCTGAAGTATATCGTATGGTGTGGCCTACGTTTTCACTTCCTTTGTCTAATTGTTTGGGAAGCCATGGCCTAATTGTTAGAGAAGCAGCTTTGGGTTGCCAATTTGATTCCCTGGACCAGCAGGAATGGCTGCTCTTGGGTATGTTGTACATCCCTCTGGATAAGAGTGTCTGCTAAATGCCTGGAATGTAATGTTACAACTTACCCCAGTATGTATTACAACCTATCCAGGTAGTGGGGTAGCTTATAACAAAAGGGACACCACTGGTATCCCTGTGGTATCCATGATACTGCACGCACTGTGCATACATTTTTCCCCCATTCTCTCTTAACAAACCCACCTATAAGTAAAGCGAATGCATGAGGCAGTGACTATTTCATTGCTCAGCATCCAACCATTCTATTGGTTGGTGAATTTTGCAAGGGTTATTTTCACTAAAATCTGAGTGCGTGCAGAAATCTGTGAGCAGAAGACTCATGAGTGCATAAAAGCAGTTAAGGTCATGCAGGGGCTATTTGAGAGAGAGGGCAGATTGTGAGGGAAATGAATACCCTCTAATTAAAAGACTACGCTCTTGATTAAAGATAGGGGGAGAAAATCTCCCTAGAGGTTTGCTTTGCTGACTTTTACTGCACATTTTTCTGGGCTATATTCAATATACACTCACCAGCCACTTCATTAGGTACACCCATACACCTGCTGTTTTATGTAACTAAATCAGCCAATCCCTTGACAGCAGCACAATGCATAAAATCATGCAGATACAAATCAAGAGCTTCCGTTAATGTTCACTTCAAACACCAGAAAAGGAAAAACTGTGATCTCAAAGTGTGACTTTCACTATGACGGTTTGAGTATGTCAGAAACTGCTGATCTCCTGGGGTTTTCACACACAACAGTCTCTACAGTTTACACAGAATGGCGCAGGGGGAAAAAAACCATAGAGTGAGCAACAGTTCTGTGGGTGGAAACAAACATCTTCTTGATGAGAGGTCAGAGGAAAACAGCCAGATTGGTTTGAGCTGCCAGGAAGGATATAGTAACTCAGAGCAACTCTTTACAACCGTGATGAGCAGAAAAGCATCTCAGCATGTAACAGCAGAACACCACACTGGGTTCCACTCCTGCCAGCCAAGAACAGGAATCTTAGATTCTTAGAATCAAAGTGGCTGGTGAGTGTCATATATAATAATGTAGCGTACTGAAATTTTGAACTGTAGCTCAAAAGTTCAGCGAGTTACATGTGCTGAAGCAAAAGGTGTTACAACCATACCCAGTCTCCCCTATGTTAATTATTATTATAATGTCACTATTGTTATAGTTTTTATCGTATAGGTTTACATTTAATTGTTTTCTGTCACTGCTATTATTTATTGCACTCATTATCTATTTTACTAGTTTATTTTTACTGCCTTTTGTTTCTTTTTCACTTTACACTGTAAAGCACTGGGCCGTAGATTCAAGGTGTAAAAATGTACAATATAAATATATTTATTATAGGTGTATTATATGTTTATTAATGGAATTCAACAACTGCCCTTAGACTAAAATTATAGACAAGAAAAATGTTTTTCCATTCTTTTCTCAGTACATAGTTAACACGTCAAAACACCAGTCTAGGGTATCGAGCATATGCTAGACAGAAATCTGCTGTTATTTTCAGGCTGTTCTGGAAACAGCACTTACCTCGTCTCTCATTCCACCCAAGGCTGTCCAATCCACTCGGCAAATGCTCATCATCGAGAGCTGTTTTTATTACTCACCCCAAATGCTTCTCAGGAGCTTGTGCATCCTCAGTAGTGGCATGAGTGACCTCCCTTCGATTTCAGAATCACTTGCAACCTTCACAAAGCATCTCTCTGCATTGGAGCATCTGATCATAAAGCTCTTTCGCTTCATGCTGCTCTACATGACAACGGGACTTAAATTGTGCTTGAACATTTGCCTTCTCTCCTCTCATATATACTGTAGTGCTGTGCATTGTACTGGAGTTTCTTCACTAATCCCC
Source organism: Occidentarius platypogon (assembly GCA_027574745.1). Classification (NCBI taxonomy): domain Eukaryota; kingdom Metazoa; phylum Chordata; class Actinopteri; order Siluriformes; family Ariidae; genus Occidentarius; species Occidentarius platypogon. The sequence goes on from JAOBRE010000013.1 coordinate 31,670,769, forward strand.
CTACAGCTGTTTTCTCTTATTCCTGAAATGGAAACATATCGGCGTTGGCTCTACTGATCTCAATTGTGCTTGTCTTACTTGTAATTGAAGTTCTGTGTCAAATGAATAATTCTAAAAGATAATATAAATATATGGACTGTCAATGCCAAGCAAAACATTTTCAAGAAGAAGTGATTAAACCTGTAAAAAGCGGGGAGGGATCTACCTGAAGGGGGAAAAAAAAACATTAAATAAAAAAAAGACAGACTCCTATCTATTGAGTTGACGTGGCACTTTGTCTCCAGTGTTTGCTCTTTATTGACAGCTCCATCTGCCTTAAACCATTTTTTCCTTAAAAATTTCAAGCATCTGTTGTAAACACAAAGTCCAAAAACATTTTCAATAAAAGGACAAAAAATAAATAACAAAAAAACAGCCATCTTTTGAAACAAGTGTTTGAGATTACTAACCATAATAGTTATCAACACAAATATCAAGTTTTCTTTTTTCGTCATAAAACGTCTAACTTCTATGAGCTAATGCATGACTAATGCACATCTCACCGTTAATTAAAACATCCTCACGTTGAAGTTAGCAGTCGGTACAAGAAATCCTAGACCAACAGAAGTTCTCTTCATGTCACTACACTTCTAGTTCCTCTACCAACACAATAGCAAAGTGGTCAAACTACAAAACCTGAAGAAAGAAACAGAAAAAAACAAATTAAATTGGTCACAATGCATTGACATAAAAGTAGAAGAAAACGATTCATTTAAGAAAATATCTTCCTATGACCAAATTAAATAACAGCACAAGGGCAAGGGGTTGTCAGATTACTGGACTCCTGAAGTGCTGCAAATCCCTAAGCAAAGTCCTTATTCACTTGTGGATCTGTTTGAACGAACATCCTTAAGAACTGTCTGTCCAGCAGAGCTCAGAGTACTCGTCACCACCTAGTGGTGGCCCACAGGCACGAGTCTCGAGGTTGTAGAGCAAAAACTGGGCCTTTTCAGTTCACAGCACCAGGAACGGACCATTGTGGCCCGGACACGCGTCCCTGTGTGTTTACAGCAGAGTTTGCGATATGAAACCTGAGCTCGACACTAGTTATGACTGAAGTGAAAACGTCAATCAAATGAACAGCAGCATTTTCCTCTGAAAGCAAATCTGAGACATGTGCATCAGCCAGAGCAAGGAGGGAGGGAGACTGACAGATAAAGGGGATTTGTCGGGATAGTGGTTCAGTGATTAGCAGAGATCCCTGTACAGTACGTGGTTAATAGTCGGGTTTAGTCTGAGCGCACTCAGCCAGTGCACAGTGGGTTTATGTGAGGTAATGAATGTGAAATAGCACGATACTATACATCCCCTAAATGCTCTCCATTCCTGAACACACACACACACACAAAACTTAAGTGTACATGTTCTAGCTTCAATCACACAACAGTTCAATAACGCTCTCTCCAAACCTTAAAAGCTGTCCAGCTCATAAAAGTAAATAAAATCCTTGCACATAAATGCTTAGAGGTACATACACATACAAAAACACCTGTATGTCTACGTGATCTTAATCCCCACAGCATCTTAATCTACGATCACGTCACGCAAGAGTTGGTGGCAGTCTAATAATAAAATCGCTGTGTTTCTGTATCGAGTAACAAAAGCAAAGAAAAGGCAACCCAAATTCGTATGACACTATGCAAATACTGGAAATATGGTTAAAACAGAGTTACAGGAAATAAAGGAAGAACTTGTGAAGAACTTCAGCAAGAACAGTTAAGTAACACAGCAAGACTATTGACCGAGAACATAACAGGAACAGGTCTGAATGGCAGCTGAAGCCCACAAAGACTGAAACCTCCCCCCCTTATTGGTATTGCACAACATTCAGGGACTTCAACACACACACACACACACACACACACACACGTGCCATCACCACCACCACAACGCTCATCTGTCTTCAATCCATGAAACGGAGTTTCTTCTGAAATTCAGTATCCACAATCCTCAAGCTCAGTCAGTATAAAATGTTCACAGCAGCATAATTGGACTGTCACTATTGAAAAAATGTCTACAGAATTAGGTACTGTAGGGTGGTTGTTTTTTTTTTGTTTTTTTTTGGACAATGTTAGGATATTCATCCTGTGCCAAACTTAGCACCAAGCCTAGGCATTCAGACCTACATAATCTGACAAGAACCAAATGTAAACACAGTCATTCATCTCGAGCACAAGCATGCTTCTATAGTCAACTACGTCTTCTGTGACTCCTATTTTAACAAACTCCTCATCTCATCTCTCTTCTTTCCTTGATACTTTCGAGGAATGCCAAGCAGTGGACCTGAGAAAGTAAAATACACAGAAGATTAGAGAGCTGTGCAGAGTGAACAAACAATGTTTAAGAGCCTCACCTGATGAAGCTCTTGAAGGCTGCACTCTGGGGGTTGATGCACAAAGGCACTCTTTTACCCTGCTGGTGCTCAGTGATGAAACGATGGATGAGCTCTGAGAGCAAAGAAAACTTGATTTTAGAGAAAGATCAGCAGTGTGAAACAAATAAATAAAATGCTCTCGGGATGAACCAGGGAGATCGTCATGTAATTACAGTATATATTACATTTGTATAATGCTAGGCAAGCTACATTCAACAACTCATTTATTGGCATGATCAGGTTTTCCCAATTTGATTTGTTCAATATGAAATCATATCACCCACCCACCAACAAATAAATAAATACAGCAAGCAAGCTCTCAGTATAAGGAATATGACACATTCTTTAACACACGTAGGAGCACACTGGACATGGCAGTTTGTTGTTGATTCATCTTGAGTAAATGCATTTTTCTCCTCTGGGCTGCTCTGTTTAATCACTCAACACTTATACCTTGGGAAATCGAACCAACAAAAGTAAACTGGAAAATACAAAATATGGCCAAAAGTTTGTGGACAACTGACCATCACACCCATATGTAGGTCTTCCCCAAACTGTTGCTACAAAGTTAGAAGCACACAATTGTACAGAATGTCTTCGATTTCTCTTCACTGGAACTGAGAAGCCCAAACCTGCTCCAGCATGACAATGCCCCTGTGCACAAAGCACGCTCCAAGACAACATGGTTTACCAAGGTTGGAGTGGAAGAACTCGAGCGAGCAGCCAACACACAGCCCTGACCTCAACCCCACTGAACACCTTTGGGATGAATTGAAACAGACTGAAGTGTCTGTATGACTTAAATTGTAAAGCACTCTGAGCTATATATTCAAGGTGTAAAAATGTACAATATAAATATACATTTTATTATAGGTGTATTATAATATACATGTTTATTAATGGACTTCAACTTCAAGCCTCCTCACTGGACATCTGTGCCTGACCTCATTAATGCTCTTATGTGAGTGAGTGAGTGAGTGAGTGAGTGATATTTTTTTTAAAGCCATCTCAGCACCTAAGACTATTTCATGGCAAGAGCATTTCTTTAAAAAAAAAAAAAAGTTTCTTCATAGATAAATAATGAAAACAAAAAAAGTTACATAAATAACTAAATGAGATGCTCGAAATACACACGTGATAAAACTTCTAAAGCTTTTTGTGGTCGCACCTTGTTAAAAGAATAACATCTTTCCCTTGTGGCGTTTGAACCAGGACAACAAAGTAAAATATGCTTGACTGTCAGAGATATTCTACAGAAATGGCATGATGGTGGTTCTTCACCCTTTAATAAAAAAAACATGGGGGAGCCTTGAACGACCAATACGACGCCTGGTATACACCACTTGATCATGTCTGGTTCAAAATGAGAATAAGAGTGTCTTCTTGATGGCAGGGTTGATTTCATACAATTTGTTTAAGACCATCTCAGTCTGCCACTTCATTGAAATATAAGATGACAATGCAGGTCTGAGGCTGGGATTTTACATTCAGTGACCTCTTTAGGGGTGGTACGATGGTGTAGTGGTTCGCACTGTCGCCTCACAGCAAGAAGGTCCTGGGTTTGAGCCCAGCGGCCGATGAGCGCATGGAGTTTGCATGTTCTCCCCATGTCCGCGTGGGTTTCCTCCAGGTGCTCCGGTTTCCCCCAAAGACATGCAGGTTAGGTTAACTGGTGACTCTAAATTGACCGTAGGTGTGAATGGTTG
>JAOBRE010000013.1:39023318-39034372 GCA_027574745.1 Occidentarius platypogon
CTGTGCTGTGGCGGGGACGGAAACCGGACTGGAATTGTTCATATAGGCTGTTTTGGGTAAGATGGGTGTGGAGCTGATAAGCAACAGTTTTCTATAAAATTTTGGAGATAAAAGGAAGGTGAGAAATGGGGCAAAGGTTATTGGAGTTATTAGGATCTGAACCAGACTTCTTCAGGATGGGGCTGATGGCTGCAGATTTGAAGAGATTGGGAACAATTCCAGAGGACAATGAGGAGTGGATAATAGCTGATATGAGGGGGAGCAGAGAGGGGAGGCAGGATCTGACCAGAATTGTAGGGAGGGGATGCAGTTGACATGTAGAAGGCTTAGACTTGGTGATGAGCTCGGATATTACTGAGGTACAAGGAAGTTCAAAGGTGGAAAATGAATGACAAGGCAGAAGAAGTTCAGAGGAGGGGAGGGGTGAGGTTGTGAAGCCAAGATGCTGGTGGATTTTCATGGCCTTTTCATTGAAGAACCGGAGGAGAGAATTACAGGTGTCCATGGAATAGAAGTGGGGGGGTAAGGAGTCAGGAGGTTGGATGATGCTGTTAAAAGCGGAAAAGAGAGTCTTCGTGTCACCAGCATTAGAGCAGATAAGTCCAGAGTAGTATTGTGATTTAGCATGAAAGATGGAGTCCTTAGAAAGAGATAGCTGAGCAGTATACATGTCTTTGTGGATGGCAAGACCAGATTTCCTGTAGAGTCTTTCAAGCTGTTGATTTTTGGATTTCATGGCACGGAGATTGGGAGTAAACCAGGGAGCAGACCGAGTGAAGAAAACAGAACGAGATTTGACAGGAGCGAGTGAATTGAGAATGTTGGTAAGACCGTTATTGTACAGGGTGATGAAATGAAATGACACAGGGGGTCTTGGAAATGGAGAGACAGAGGGTGACATTAAATGAGAGGAGGAAATGGTCTGTAAAATGGAGTTGATCAACAATACAGTTGGAGGGGGTGAGACCAGAGCAGCAAATTAAGTCCAGAGTGTGTCCTTTTATGTGTGTGGGGAAGTCTGAGAACTGCTGGAAGCCAAAACTGTCAAGTGATGAAGAAAAGTCTTTGGTGAGGGGAAGAGCAGTATTGTCCATGTGTATATTGAAATCTCCCAGCAGAATTACATTCGGAGAGAGAGTGGAAAGGTGGGTGAGAAGGGCAGAGAACTCATTTAAAAATTCGGTGTGAGGCTTGGGGGGCAGTAGACTGTAGCAATTATTGTGGGAGTGGGTCCAGATATTTGACAGGCAAGGCAGTCTAATGACGAGAGAGGTGGCACAGAAACTGGAACAACCTTCCACTTCTCGCGGTAAAGTATCGTGAGACCACCTCTGTGACCAAAGCCGCGAGATTTGCAAAAGTAAACAAACCCCGGCGGAGTAGAGTCACCACCACAATAACGTGGCAGTTCTAGGAGGGGAGTTAAAGTAGGGAGTTAAAGGAGCAGATTTTCCCTAATGGTTAGAGAAGCAGGTTAGAGAAACAAAATGTTGCCGGTTTGATTCCCTGGACCAGCAGGAATGGCTGACGTGCCCTTGAGCAAGGCACCTAACCCCCAACTGCTCCCCAGGCTGCTCTGGGTATATTGTATGTTGCTCTGATAAATGCTATTAATGTAATGTAGTCCCACTGCTGTGGTTGGTTGTGAATGACTGTCGATATCAGAGTTCGTAGTGCTGCCTCTTGATCCTTTCTTTGGAACAAAAACCCTTGTGCTTACCCTTCTAATTGCATTGTTCTGTTTACTTGCTTTATTTTAATAGCCATCATATGTCCGCGAGCCTATTTAATAGTGCTTTTCTTTTTTTCTTTAAATGCAGGTATCTGAAGAGTTTATCAGGCTGGATGGCATTCCTCTACTAGAAGCAATTCAATATAACAATGATGAAGAGCATCGTCTTAGGGCATCTTTTATCTTAGACTACTCCCTGCATGCTCATGAAATGGTTAGTACAGTCATGTAGTACTGTGATAAGGTCTGTTAGTGTATAGTCAGTGTGTGCAAATGTGTAAGAAGCACACAAGTCTATGTACATACTGTATAGAGATGCGTTGGTTAATTGTGTGTTGTGCAGAAGGCTTTGTTTATTACTTTTACCAGCTTTGTTGGAGGAGGTTACATTTTCATCTCCATTTATCTGTTCCAAACGTAACTCGAAAAGTAGTGAATGGATTTTGATGACATTTTGAGGAAAGGTGAGCCATGGGCGATGGAACAATTGATTAAATTTTGATGCAAATCCGAATATGTGGCTTGGTGGAGGTGTGTACTCTACCGAGTGCTCTTCTAGTGGATACAGTTGTGCTTCATTGAATCATTTGCTAAACAGTAGTCCAATAATACCCAGCTAGCAAACCGACAGTGGCTCATTGTACAATTTGTGTGACTATCTTGGCTCTCCTATGCAATGCTGTCCCTAGAGATAAAATTACACTGAGCCAATGTTGGCGCCTGATGTTGGCCCAGCACCAGTTTGTTGCTTGGGTAACGTCCTCACTGCTGTGTTGTTGCAAGCTGGTAGTTGGGTCAGTCCTGGTCTGCAGCTCGGAGATTGGGAACTTGTTGTCTTATACCAATGCTGTTGTCAATATGCATTTAAAAAAAAAAATTTATTTGACAGGTCCCTCAAGATTGATGTGAGGACAACCAAACAGAACCTGCACTCCTCAGATTTTTAATGATAGGATAATAATTTTTACATTTGTACTTTTGTATTATTGCATCTTCAGAACATGTCACTTAATGTACATTTTCAAAATATTTTGTAAATAAAGGGGTTTACATTTGTATGTGTACAATGTCTGAAACTAATTGTGGTTGAAGAAGTAATACCATGGTAATACCTAATGGTTAGAGAAGCAGCTTTGGAACCAAAAGATTGTCAGTTCGATTCCCTGGAGCACCAGGAATGGCTGAAGTGCCCTTGGGCAAGGCACCTAACCATGGATACATGTTTCAAGATTGTATATTAAAATCATGAATGGGTTTTCATACTTGGTCTAAACAGGGATTGGGATCCCATGGGACCTGACAAAAAAGTCTCTGAAACAGTTGGAAAAAAAAAAAATCACTGTTTAAATACAAACAAAAACATAAGTGTGGGAGTGGATCCAGGCAGGATTGGTCAAAATTTCTAATGGTCTTCTTTGGCCTAATGGTTAGAGAAGCAGCTTTGGGACCAAAAGGTTGCTGGTTTGATTCCCTGGACCAGCAAGAATGGCTGAAGTGCCCTTGAGCAAAGCATCTAACCCCAGGCTGCTCTGGGTTGTATGTTGTACATCGTTCTGGATAAGAGCATCTGCTAAATGCCATTTGTGTAATCCATAAGTGATTTAATCATTAAGAAAACAATAAACATGTTATGAGCAAATCGGATATCACTATTTGTATAAACAGCACAATTTCAGCCAAACAGCTAAAATATCTTCATTTTTGATAAATAACGACTTCCTCCTGGTCTGGTTGTGTGTCCTTGCTGATGTTTCAGACCTTGCTTCGTGTGTGTGTGTATTCAGCTACCTGCACGACTTCACCAATACATACGGTAGGCTACAACACATTAGGGGCGGGGTTAGCCTTAATTCGTACCAGGTTTGAGGTCCATGAACAGGATGACGGATCGGCCCTCTCGGACAAATCCGAAAAATTCCACCACGTGAGGAGACTGGAGGGCACTCCACGAGCCCACCTCGTCACTTCTGAAACGTTCTATCGGCACCTAACGAACGCAACAGAGAGACAGAAGGAGGTCAGGACAAACAAACGTGACCTACACACACACTGTACACACTGGCACGTAGCATTCCTAAGCACCTTTTTGGCAGCGCACACAAAGCCGCTGGATTTGTCTCTGATGCTGTAGACGACTCCGAACGAGCCTTGCTTTAGTAAATCACAGCACTCGTAATCCCGTCCCTCTCGATATTCATAGTCCTGTGGCTGGAGCTCCTACTCATGCACACACACACACACACACACACACACAGGACAAGGTCTGGTTAATCCAAAAGTTCCTCATTTTACAACAAGCACACATTAATGGATATACTTACTTTACTTTTCCGAATTTATTCTCATTTCTTATATTTCAATTTCAGATATAGTTCTGTCCAATCTTCCCAAAGAAATTCCTGAATACACACTGCGCACTGTATAACATCCTTGACATGAGCTCTCACACTTCCTCACTTCCTGCAAGCTGTGATTTTTTTTTTTCAGTCACAGGATTTTTATTTTTTATTTTTTAGCCGAAAATAATTCATGTCTGTATTTATTGCACTGGCCGATCAATTATCTGTTTTTAAATTGAATTTAATGTTCACGTTTTATTATTTTTTTCATGCAAATTTTTTTTCTTAGCTATATAATAATAATAATAATACATCTTCCTCAAAATTCTCACAGGCAGCAAAAAGCACATCTAAACGAACACCTTAGTGTATGATACCGGTGTGAAAATGGTGCTTGCAGAAGAGCAAATCGCAAAGAGTGAATCGCAACAATCTACAAATGTTCATGTGTTTTGTATGGTGCATATGAGGAAACTCCCGTAAGCAGAACTAGGCTACTGAGATAAACATTAAACCTCAGAGATGAAAAACAGGAAACTGCTGAACAAACATGCAAGCGATTGCGCGCCTTGTGTTTTTATCGAGGTATGTTTCACTCTCTCTTGTATGTCGTAGTATGACTACTGTATGTGAGTCACATTTCTGGGGCTTTGATTCAACGCAGCAACTCTGTGACTGCTGCAGTAATATGTCAGATTAATGATGGCATTCGTTTTCAGTATGAAACGTCGGGTGTGACTTGACGCACAGGTCACGCAAGAGTGTTTTTAAAAACGCACCTCTTTAAACAGGATGCCTTCGTTTGTGTCGCTCTCTTCCATCGCGTCCTCTCCATCCTTTTCTTCTTCTCTGTCCTTCACGTCTCGGACCATCTGTTTGGCGAACGCCGAAGCAAAGGAGCACTCGGCTTGTGAGACGTTGTTCCTGAGGCCTGCTAGTGCCAGGCTGCATTCGGCTTCGCTGACGAGCGGCGAGTCGGGGTTCAGAGAGCGCTCGCTTTCCTGGCTGTAGGACGCCAGGCCATGCGGGGTCGTGTAAAGGCCCTCCCAGGATTTGGAAGATAGCTGAACGCTAATGTGGCTCGGGTGAGAGGAGAAGGACGGCGCTGCTGTCTCTTGGACAGACAGGCTTTCTGTGCTAATTGCACTGCTGCTGTTGATGTAGTTACACTCTCCAGGCTGGTGGAAACACACACACACCCAGTACAAACTGTGAGAAATGTTAAAGCATCACTATAAAGCAGTTTCATGTTTCAAACAGTAGTATTGAGCTTCCATACACTCGTGCTCCTGACACTGATCCTCTACTCGAACCATAAATGCAAAGGATCTCTCATGTTACATCTACAGAAAAGTACAGAGTCATGTCCGCCAGATTCTGTCCCTTTCAAACGTGTCTCGTTCTGTCCCATGTCTGACTATGTTAAAAATTCTGAGACGATGATGAAATTCAGAACTAGCTATTGGAAGCACTTTTCTGGTGTTTGGAATACAATTTTCATCACTATATTATATATTACTTATTTTATTAGTTATATAATACATAATTTGTTCATTTTATAATGTAGATATAGATTATATTTATACACATCTCCAATGGAAAACCTGCGTCAGCTGAGTGGCTCTTGTGTTTAATCTATCTATATTCTCTCCGTTTTCCTTATATGGTCAATGCTTCCTTTTCACGGTTCCCTGTTACCAAGACAATTATTAAGTCCAATCTATTGCTTGTTACCCCTACGTGTCACTTTGTTCTTCATGGACTTTGTTTTATGGCTCCCTTAATAACTTGATTTATTCTATCCACATTCACTAGATATGAGCAATCGTGCACTCTGATTGGCTACTCTACTACTAGGATATATCAGCTCGTATCCCGTGAGTAGAGAAAAACAAAATGGCAGAGCGTGTTGCTGAACCAACCGAGGGCGAAAAAGAGCCAAAAAAATACACACAAAAAAAGCAACAAAATATGGAATGAAAGTATTTGATGGTAAGAACGTATCTTTTAAAAATTATTTCAAGAATTATTATTATTATTATTATTATTATTATTATCGTTGCATTTTTCACAAAGTGCTCCTGGTATTTCGTCCGTTTGTTTACATTCTAAGCGGAAATGATTTTGTCGGACGTTTTTGTATCAAGTTTTTATTGATCGAATTTGCAAAAAATAAAACTACAAATGTTCTGTTGCTCAAAATCCAGTGAATGTGGATAGAATAAAACAGTTATTCCACTCAATCACATCGTACATGGCTTACGTACAGTATATCAGCTATCAGCTCATGTACGACTCGATTTCGTGGAATAAAACTGTTAAATACACTCGAGTCCCTCTCACCTCTCCGCTGTCCTGTTGCGGCACTCTTGTGAGTCTTCTTTCTCTCACTCTCTCGCTCCCTCCATCCCTCTGTTGGCCTTCTCTCCGCCGTTGTCTCTTCCGTCGTTTTTTCCTCGACTGGCGGTGAGAGACTGTGCCATGGGGCGAGGACAGGGCTGCCCTGAAGTTGCTGTATGCATTTTTATGTCTGGAAAGAAATAAAATCAACCAACCAATCAAACAACCAGTGCATATTTCATTTACGATGTCTTTCAGTGATAGGTCAGGTCCTTACCTGCTGTTGGGACAGAATTCCTGTGAGTCCTGAGATTCACCTGTTGAGAAAAGATAATGTTGACCACAGAGTGTTTCTTTTTTCAAGCTCTTATTCGAAGAATTAAATACTTACACTCTGCCTGGGCGATGATGGAGGGCTTCTCGGTGCCCAGAGGCCCTGTGCCTACATGTTTGGCTGTTCCATGAGAGATGACCTTCAAAAGGAAGTTGGAATAATCCGTCAGCCCGTGCTGTTTATCGTCCTTCCCAGAGGTGACAGGCGACTGAGGCTCAGGGATGGAAGGGAGACAGCCGTGGACCTTGAGTTTAGGTTGCGTTGTGGACATAGAGAACGGCTGGGTGGAGTTAAACATCCTCTGGACCCTCGCCATCTTTCAGAACCTGAACAAGGAGACACAAAAGATCCACCTTCACACCTGGCCTTCTTTAACTGCTGCTCGTCACGGTCACTTGCACAGGCGAGTATTTTCTTTCAGACATGAGACAGTAATAAAAACTTGTCGACTTCAACAGCTAATCTCTTGTGAACTTTGTACCCCTGACAAATGCTACTCTGTTCTTTCAGGGCCTCATGAGGACGTTTGTGCCATCTGGCGAGGAGGAAACCCGATAGCAGTTCTCAAGTGCTTATCTCAGTTGAAGCAGAGACCTCAAAGAATGACAGTGAAGTTGACGAGGAAGTGACTGCCTGGATGTGGCAGAAAAGCAAAGCCAGTGAGGCCGGTTTATAGGCTTTAAGAGCGAAATAAGATACGAACTGGACATTATATGACAAAAAGTACCAGTGTACCAACTCTGCTTCAACAATCAATGATTGGAGACCAGTAACCCTTATCATCGATGGCAACGAAAACAAGGCCTTCTATCTAGATACGTTATACTTTTTAAAATCTAAATTAATAAAGACGTAATGGGAAATATGCCGACATTATGTCCCAATATACTTTTCTGACATTTCTTTCAACATTTTTTTCCCAATGTTTTCTGATTGGAAGTCGCTAGTTTGATGTTCTTAAATTTTACAATTGTCGGAATTTATTAAAGTTATTCGAATTGCTTGGCGGAAAGCTTGCTGAGGAAAATGAAAGAAGATATTGTTTACGAAACAAAATTTCACAAAATCGTGCCCCTCCTATATATACATCCAAAGAGCGACAATTTTTGATTGGGTCTTGAAGAAGACAACAACAACAATAGAGACCTGTGCAGGTCTGAGCTCCGCCTTTTACATCGACGCCAGGGTTCAAACCGACGTTGCAAAACGCGTCCCTTTCCTGGACAGTTCTCTAGACTGCTCAGCCATGGAGGATTACAAACTGAAGTTATGTAACGTGGCACTTATATAATCAGTACGCAGTGGCGCCATGCCATGACTTTGGAATCGCGACCTGAAGCTGGCACGCCAATGACCGTCTTACATTCTTAAACCCGCTCGAACTCGGTTAAACATACACGTACAGGCAGGTGCCTCTACAGGCTTCAGCCAAAGGCTGAGCCAAAAAAAGTGTCACATTTTTTACTTCCTAGCTTCCCAAATCTACCAAAATGACCTGATGTACTTACTACGCAACCTACAAAAAAAAAAAAAAATCAAGTAATTATGAATGTTGTTGAGATATTTAGTTGGCCAACTGATTAGGAGTGCAAGAGATGTGTGCAAAGATTACAATGGTTACAGCATGTTGCATCAGTGCGTCCTCGCTTGACTCCTGTAACCTACTTTCTCTCTCTCTCTCTCTCTCTCTCTGAATTTAAAAGAAAGCAGGCCTCGTTCTGAAGCTGACACGAACTCGTGAACAGAGTGTTGAGCCTGCCAAACACTCACAGGCTTCAGAAAGCTGAGTTCTCCATTTTGAACTCCTTAAAAAGGCGGGAGATGACATCATTAAACATCAGGCTGAGCAAACATCGACTGAGCAAACACTCACATCGAGTCGGTTGCTGATTACCGAATCACACACAAAGCGCGCAGATGTATCCACTGTCTTGATGCAAAACGCATTAATCCTCGCAGCCATCTTTTCCTTATTGCTCCGGGTAGAAAATGGGTGCATGTTAGGTCATGTGCCACTTAGTGCCACAGGGACAACCTTTGAAAGTGGGCGTGGTAGATCTCTGTGTGATAAAACTACAACGAAGAATGTGTAGGAGATCAGAGCAGCACAGGTTTGGATAGACAGAAAACGTCCTTTCTTCTCAGCACGCCTCGACCAGCAAAGTTTGGACCCTTTGAGCTGAACCAAACACCAGCACAAGCCCATATAACACAGCATGGTTGTTTTTCTTCATCGGCGAGACCGCTCAGTGCCCATGATGCTCCATGTCCTTTAAAAATGACAGATTTGCATGGCCCAAAGCATCCCTACATACTGAAAAATGAGTGCTGTGAAATGTCATCCTGTTACACTGTTATACCTGAATGACTGATTAAACACACAAGCAGCGTACGTTACCAGATTAGATCTTTAACTCGTCCCTCTAATCACTCCGTCACTATGCTGTCATGCCTCAGTGGACTGTCAAGCAGGTAAAACTGCATTTTTACCTGTCCAACTTCCTGATACTGTCAGGTTCAAAACAAGATAAGCTCTTGTATATGTATATGCACACACACACACACACACACACACATTTAAATGCTAGATACTGTCCTGTGTATGACACATAATAATCACACGCCAGGTAGGAAACGGTAAACAGCTTATTTTATTAAATATGTACAATACGCAGTCATGAATTAAAAAAAAAAAGTCAAGAAGATTGGACGACTGAAAAGACGAGAGGAAAAACATACCAGCTATACGAGTGCAGAGAATGGTTCATTCCTAGTGGCTTCTTCTTTCTTTATTCGTTCCAGGTTCATGAGAGAGAAGGCACGGTTTTTGTGCTCATGTCCGTGTGTCTGTGTTGCATACTCAAACACAAGGTCCTGCTCATTCAGCTCCTCCCTCTCTGTTTCTCCCACTCTATCCGTCCTTCTCTGTGTATACCTCTGATGTTGGCCTGCTGCCAGGTGAATGAAGCGATCTCATTGGACGAGTGGTATGCTGATTTACAAGAAATCCATCCGGCTTCTCTTTTCTCACCCCTCCTCTCTCTCTCTCTCTCTCTCTCTCTCTTCTTCCCTCTTAAAAAGACTGCAGTGTGACCTTTCAAAAAGCTCTCTTTATCTTCAAAGCTGTCAGATAAACGCCATTCCACACTCAGTCGATCCATCACAAACTTTGTATTATATTCACGACACCATCTGAGGAAGCAGCGTTATCCTAGAAACTGACCAGTCAAACAAACAAACAAACAAACAAACAAACACTTGTCGATCTGTGAGATGTTATCGTGATGCCCCGCCCTCTTCAGATCATACGATTCATCGTCGAGCGAACGATCGTTAATTCCACTTCCTGTCTTACACACGCAAATGCATACAAAAGACGCGTACACGCATGTGAAAGGATTATTTACATCATGGACTCAATTAGTGTATAACTGAGGGCAAAAGTTTTCACCCACCATGGGTTTTGAACGTCTAAAATAAACTAAACTAAAATGTGCCAAATGTTTTGCAATTTAATCAACAGAGTTTGTTCAAAAGAAGACGGAGGTCGCGCTCGTCACTACTTTTTTAACATCTGAGAAGGCAAACACACCAAGTATAAAAGACTTCTTCTTCTTCTTCGTTTCCTTATATGCGCACACAACACGGAAGAATTTACAGCTTTAAACCTGTGTTTCTGTGATAAGGATGAATCACTCGACAGTAAGTGAGACGACGCTGAAGAAAGCAGAGGTTGTCTGATATAATTTATTCAAGTGAGAGTAAACTACGTTTTCCTAACTCACATTTAAAGGAACCGGCACAAGTGCAGTGCACTTTGTTGCTTTATTCATTACACTATGAACAGTCATACTACATTTACCCCCCCATCACCACCACCACCACCACTTTTTTTTCTTCCTTTTTTAAGGTTTACAGTCAGGATGATTTATTAATTAACCACAATAGACGTTAGACCACAACTCTGACGAGACACTCCTGTTTCGGTTTTGGTATAAAACACGCTTGAAGGGAAAACATTATGATTATTATTATTATTTTTATAGGTGTGGGCTTTGACATGACAGCATCGGAAACTGAACCGTGATGCCTGAAAGTCAACTGCAACAAATTAAAATGTTAATATTTTCCAAAGTTGAACAAAATAAGCCACTTCTCATATCCTTATTTTCTTCTGAAACCGTTTGGGGAAGTGAGAAACTTACAGTGATGAATGTATCACTCAGAGACAACAGTTAGTATATGCACAGTGTCTTGCAAAAGTATTCACACCCCCCTTGGCGGTTGTCCTGTTTTGTCGCAGTACAAG
>JAOBRE010000013.1:39548453-39560696 GCA_027574745.1 Occidentarius platypogon
TAAGCCGTTCTTTCAATATTTTATTTGTAATATCTCAAGAATGGATAAACATATTTTAATTATGTGAAAAGTATGTTGTTTAGCGTTCAGTTCTGAATTCAATGTGAGCAGTTTCGAGCAATTTGGATTGAATTTAAACTTGAATTTTCACCTGATATGCCTATCAAGTCCAGGACCACGCCAGTGTTGTGAAGGGGTGGGGGAGGGGTGGTGTACGTTAACATTAAGACATTTTCAAATTAGCAATGAGTCACATTCTTGGTTGCATTTGAAGCAGAAAGCTTTACATCCAATCACAGTAATCATGTTAATAAATAAATCAGACAATGCATCAGAAATTTAGTGAAATCTCTACGGTTGTGGTCTTGACCAGTGTTGAAATAAAATCCCAAGTCGATTCCGAGATGAGACCAAGACCTTCAAAAAGTGGTCTTAAGACCAACATCGGTCTCAAGTACTACAACACTATGATGTTGCATCAATCCTATGTTCAATGCATTTTGTTGGGCATTTCAAGGTTTGAACTTTGGTGACCCCATGACCCAACCATGACATTAGGAACCTTTTTAACAGGTTATTTTAGTGGATATTAGCTGAAACTAGATTTTTCAAACAATTTATCCAAATTCAGCCCCCAAACCAAATGAGTTTCATATCTCAATAGACAATTTACTGAGTTAAAAAGCATTGATCCCCCTTTAATATAACATACTGAGGGAACATAGACATGTGAGAACATAGGATCCTGGGGAGGTAGGACCATAGGAATGCAGGGCATCAGTTCACACCAATTATATTGCTATTAGTTACTTCCTGTCAGGTTGCATTCCTGTGAAGGTTGATGTATAGTCCCACTATTCTAATACATGCATACACACAGTGAGAAACAACTCAGACTGATGAGAAGCATCAGGGAGCAGCCAAACGCACTGACTTTGATTAACGCCTCTCTGTATCTTGTGCTACACTTATCTGGCCATCATTCTTCTTTCTCTGTCTCTGCAAACTCCTTTAATTATTCACTCTTGCTAATCTAAGAACATCCAAAGAACCCTTGAGGAAGGTTCTGTGTAAAACTCTTGTTCTCTATCACAGAACGTTTCAAATAGGAAACTAAGAAATGTTAACTATCCAAGAAACCTTAATAAAAGGTCCTAGGTAGAAGTCTCATTCTCTATCAGAGAAGACTTCCAAGTAGAACCCCTTCAGGAAGCTAAGTATCCTTAACCATCAAAAGAACACAAAGAAGGAAGGGTCTGTGAAGTGTTCTCTATCAAAGATGGTTCCAAATAGAACTCCTTGAGGAATCTAAAATGCTTTACCATCCAAAGAACACTTTGGAAAGTTTGTATGTAGAATTTCCATTTCCTATCAGAGAGGGATCCATGCAGAACATCTTTAGGAAGCTAAGAACACTTAACTATTCAAAGGACCCTTAAGGAAGGCTCGAAGTAGAACTCTGAACCTCTTTAGGAACCTAAAAACCTTTAATCATACAAAGAACACTTGAGAAAGTTTGTACTCAGAGTTCTCTTGAAATCCCTTCAATAACATGTAGAACTCTTGCACTCCATCAGAGAAGGTTTGCAAGTAAAACCCCATCAGGAAGGTAAAAACCCTTGATAGCCAAAGAACCCTGGAAGAAGGGTTCTATGTAGGACTTTCATTCTCCATCAGGGAAGGTTCTTTCTCATTCCCCTTTGCTTTCTATCTTTTTCACAGGAGTGCTGTTCCTGCAGTTTGGTGATGAGACCAGGCGTGTCCACATCACCCATGAGTTGAGCAGTATGGAGACTCTACACGCACTCATTGTTCACATGTTCCCCCAGAAGTTAACAGCTAGCATGCTCAAGTCTCCCAACACAGCTATCTTAATCAAGGATGAGGCACGCAACGTCTTCTACGAGCTGGAGGATGTCCGGGACATTCAAGACCGCAGCATCATTAAGATCTACCGCAAGGAGCCAGTCTATGGTTCCTATACAGCGGCTGCACATCTGGCCAATGGAGACCTGCGGGTTAGTATGGGAGTACGTATGTATGTTATTTAGCTGGAGACCCTTAATGCTAGCTACACATATATTCAAGGCAATAAGCATAGATGCTAACACTGTGTCTGAAGTGGCACCATACATGTAGCACGCAAGCATGACACAAAATTCTCAGAGAATTCACAGGAAACTCCTAAATATTCTACATAGAACAACCTTTTCCTATTAAGGGTTCCATGGGTTCCAAGGCTGTAAGTAGAATTCTCTTTCCCGATCAGTGAGGTTGGCAAGTTGAAAACCTTGCGAAAGCTAAGAACCTTTAAATATCCAAACAACCTTCAAGGACTTTTCTACATAGAACTCGCCTATCAGAGAGGATTCCAAGTAGAAATCCTTCAAGAAGTCACAACCCGTTAACTATCCAAAGAAACATTGAAGAAAGTTCTGTGTAGAACTGTCTTTCCCAGTTAGCAATGGTTTCCAATAGAAGACCTTCAGGAAGCTAAGAACCCTTAACTATCCAAAGAACCCTTGAGAAAAGTTGCTGTAAATGCAGCACTCATTCCCTATTGGTAAAGGTTCCAAGTAGAACATCTGTAGGAACTCTGAACCCTTAACTATCAAAAGAACTAATAAGAGCGGTTCTATATCGAACTTTCCTTCTGTATCAGAGGAGAATTCTAGTAGTGCTCCTTTAAGGTGCAGCAAATCATTAACCAGCCAAAGAACCCTTGAGAAAAGTTCGATGCAGAACTCCTTCCCAATTAGAGAAGCTTCCAAATAGAACATGTTCAGGAAGCTACAAACCCTGAATTATGCAAAAACCCAATAAGAAAGGTTCTACGTAGAACTCTTTCCTTATCTGAGATAAGATTCCATGTCGTACTCCTTTAAGGAGTTCAGACCCCTTAATTATCCAAAGCCCTTTTGAGAAAGGTTTTATGAAGAACTTTCTTTCTCTGTCAGGGAGAGTTCAACCTATTAGAAAGCTAAGAACCCATGAGGAACCCTTTTTGCTAAGTCTATACACTTCCAGTCATCCCTCTTCATGACCGTTCACTCTTAACAGATGATTCCCCTAAAGGTACAACAATTGCAGAACCTTTAAAAGTTCTCCATGTACTAATTGTGAATGTCTGTAGTGTGATATATTGTGGGAGACTGGAAATGTTCTACAAGTTGGACCTTGTGGTACATTGTTGATTGTGGTATATTGTTAGATCTCACAACAGCGTGAAATGCTTTTGACTATGCAAAATGGCTGACTCCCAGAATAGTGCACTAATATAGTGCAAAGGGTGTTTCCTGGACACAGAGTGTCACATAGCATCCAGCTTCATGGGTTACACCATCAGCAAATGGGTTCTGTTAGGGCTCATGAGAATATACTAGAGAGAAAAAAACCTGAGAAATTCAATTCACACAGTAGTTTCAGTTTCCTGGTGGAGGTGTGAGAAAGCCCACTTTGCATCACAGCATGGGTCAACGTTTCAAACGAATCCACTACAGCAAGGCTAACACTAGATTAGTGAACATCGCATTTCTGCAGAAATCCCAGCCTTTGAAAATACAGGTGCTCAACTTATTTCCATTAACGTGTCCAAATCTTGATATACAAAATATTATATATTCAAACAAGATATGTTAGTGTTGGTAACGGTAACTCCATTTCATCATGCCACCCCTCATCATGTTGTATTTCTTACAAGAACAACAATTCATAATCTGACTCTTTTTTTTTTAAATAAAACAATTTGTAACAGCAAGGGTACAGGACCATATTTTCCAACTTTGAATTCATGTCATGATGTTCAACCTCATATAGAGCGTCACAGTGGTGTAGTGGTTAGCGCTGTCACTTCACAGCAAGAAGGTTCTGGGTTCGAACCTCACGGCCGGCAGGGGCCTTTCTGTGTGGAGTTTGCATGTTTTCCCCGTGTCTGTGTGGGTTTCCACCAGGTGCTCTGGTTTTCCTCATAGCCCAAAGACATGCAGGTTAGGTTAACTGGTAGCTCTAAATTGACCATAGGTGTGAATGGTGGTCTGTCTCTATGTGTCAGCCCTGCGATGACCTGGCGACTTGTCCAGGGTGTACCCTGCCTCTTGCCCATAGTCAGCTGGGATAGGCTCCAGCTTGCCTGCGACCCTGCACAGGATGAGCAGTTACAGATGATGGATGGATGGATGGATGCTCAACCTCATGTAGAGTGTCACAGTGGTGCAGTGGTTAGCACTGTTGCCTCACAGCAAGAAGGTTCTGGGTTCGAGTTTGCATGTTTTCCTCATGGGTGCTCCAGTTTCCCCCACAATTCAAAAACATGCAGGTTAGGTTAAGTACCCAGCCACTAGGGTTGTACAAGCCAGTGCTTGTTGGGACCTTCTTAGGTCCCAAGCCAGGATAGATTGGGGAGGGCTGTGTCAGGAAGTGCATCCAGTGTAAAATCTATGCTAAATCAAATATGTGGAATAGATCCACTGTGGCGACGCCGAATGTATGGGAGCAGCCGAAAGAAGAAGTCATCATGACGTTTGACCTCATGTTGAAGTATGTCAATAAGTAAGTCATGCTAATCCAATCAACTGGTTACCATCAAATTGATCACGGAGCACTTGGGGGTTAGATGCCTTGCTCAAGGGTACCTACTGTAAGCCATTCCTGCTGGTCTAGGGACTCGAACTGGCAGCCTTTTGGTCCCAAAGCTGCTTCCCCCTGCCTGGGCCTAACGCCACTGAGTCTGGCAGGTGACCCCAAGAAGCTACTGTTGGGGATGATGGAAATGTTTAGTATGCAAGGATTTAATTCCACAACCCTTAGCATGGTGGAAGAGTCTCTGGAAGTAACTGAAAAGAGTGGCGTCTTTGAAAAACATTAAAGTATCTGGTCCTTGGTTTCCTGACAGTGAATCCCTTTTCTGTCATTCTGACGGGTCCCTCGGTGCAACACACTCTGCAGTGCATGTCAACCAATCTGTGTATGGAGGGTGACTGAAATAGCAGAACTCCCTTGGAAATTCAGAAGACTGTCAGTCAGAATTTGAGTTATGATATAGAAGAAGGTGAAAGAGTATAAAAGGAAAGAAAATTTGACATATACCACTGTCTTTTACAGATGTACCTCACACTCTGGTGTGAAAGAAGAGATATGGCGAATCTGTCTGCGTGTGTGTGTGTGGCTCAATCCTAGCATCATGTTGTCTAATATTATGACCGTAACTCTAGACGAGCGGAGTGTTGAAAGCTCTGAATAGTGTCAAAGGAGTTCTTGCGAGTCAGATTACTTTGTGATGAATAGAACGAGGGAGTGTGAGGGGGCAGAAAGTCCCGAGCTCCGTTCTCATCCATTCTCCACCTGCATCCTGCCTCTGTCCATCCTGTCGCTAATTAACATCGAGTCGCTCTGAAGTCAGACTGACCCATGGAACAAGAACATGACACTGTTCTTCGTGTGTGCTAATATCTGTGACAGCCATGTAACCATGTCTTGTAGGAGGGAAATGAAGTCAGTGCTGGAGTTAATCAGTTTATTGAGGCTAGTGAACTGTTGATTGGAGCCAAGAGTGTGTGATTTACATGTGCATATGGACAAACCTCTTTAAAACATCCATCCATCCATTGCTGCTTATCCTGTGCAGGGTCGCAGGCAAGCTGGAGCCTATCCCAGCTGACTATGGGCAAGAGGCGGGGTACACCCTGGACAAGTCACCTCAGGGCTGACACACAACCATTCAAGCCTATGATCAATTTAGAGCCACCCGGAGAGAACATGCAAACTCCATACAGAAAGGCCCTCGTCAGCTACTGGGCTCGAACTTGGGCCTTCTTGCTGTGGGGCGACAGTGCTAACCACTACACCACCATGCCGCCCTGGAATTTTGTAGAAAAAACTGATTTGCAATATTTCCATGAAGATTTAGCTGGATCTGTTTCAGGTTTCTGTTCACATTTTTTTTCCAGCCTGTGAATTTGCTCCACCCTGAGCTGCTCAGCATTGCCCCTTTTTTCTAAAAGCTTCCAGGTTGTACGTACTAACAGAGGAGGTGGGATCAGCTAGGAGGAGATAAAGACATGTCAATGTTTGAAATTTTATTCCTCATAGTATGCATTAAACATTGGGTGTACTACATGATAATGTGTCCTTTTTTTTGGTTTAGAATTGAGATCATGATTCTCATTCACAATTCTTTGACCATTTTTGTAAGGAACAATATGTAGATTTATTAAATTCTTACAATGTTGTATTGATTTAGGTAGCCTTAACTTAGAATTTTTAAGAAATGTGGTAATTGAGATAATTACAAACTGTAATCGAGTCACAAATTGATTATTAGTCACCCTAATTTCTAATTAAGTCTTCCCTATTGCATGAAAGCTATCAGCTGGGCAGGATTAGGGCTAATACACACATGAAGCCAGAGCAAGTGGTGTTGGGTACGAAGTCTGCAATAAAGTTGGCTATTTCTCATGGAGCTCGATGGTTTCTGTGAAACCAAATGCTACAGAATCTTGGGGTATTACTCGATTCCCATGTAAATAACATCTGTAAGCTGTTTATCATCTGAAAAACAGTCAAAATAACTAGACATCATGATGACGATGATTTTTTTTCTCCAAACTCCTGCTCATAATAGACGAGTGGCATTTTGATTGACAAAACAGAGATGCCATTCTTCTTACCCAGACAGCACAGTCAGTTATGCTCAAATGGACATTTGTTTTGAAAATGAAACAACCACAATGCATTACGAGATCCAATACACCACGGAGAAAGCACTGGTGCATCCTGAGAAGTTCTGCATGAATTTTATCCAGGTGTCTTTGATGATGTACTGCATTTTGCTCAACAGCAGCACCCAAGGCTCTTAAATTACAAGCCACTCTCTTAAGAAAACAACTGTGAGTTGGCCTAGTGGTTAGCGTGTCTGCCTCTCAACCAGGAGATCGTAAGTTCTACTTGCAGTTGGGTCATACCAAAGACCATCATAAAAATGGTACCTACAATACAGATGCAAGTGGGGAGTCAAACTCTTGCGGTTACCAGAGGACTAGCCCCCCACTGTAACCCTAGCTATGTGAGAGGCTGAGGGCTACAGAAATGGCGATTGGTGCAGCCATATGGTGCGGGAAGGACTCAAAAGAAAAAACTCTTATAAGCGCCGTCTCCAGTTGTAACACATGAAAACAATCTCTCAGCAGCACTATCACCATCCTACTGATTTTGGCCATTTGGCAGTTTATCAAACAGGAAGAAGAGCCTCGTAATCTGGTTCACCACCCAGAACATCTGGACCACTAAACCTTTTCCTCTCTGCCTTCTCCAGAACTGAAAGCCCCATCTCATATCCCTCACACAATGAGGGATATGAGATGGATATGTGTGTGAGAGAGAGAGAGAGAGACAGAATGGCAGAAGATTGAATCACAGGGAAAGAGAAAACAAACAGGCCAGAAGAAACAAGACAGTGTGAGAAACTGATAGACAGCAAAAAAAAAACACAGCAACACTTTTTTCAGGGTCAATGAGCTGAGCAAAATCAGCTGCAAATAAATTCTGATATCTAAGCATTTTTACAATCACAGAAAAAGTAAATCATTGGCTTTCATTAACCACACAGAGGACAATTGGAGGTCAGTTCTGTGCTTCGTTTTATGACCAAAGTGCTGTGGGCTGCTTACAGGCTTCTACACTCATACCAAGGATGCTTATAGCATACACTGCTATACTTCCTGGGTCAAGAGGACAAAACAGTTTTCGTGTGTTTATGTGTCTGAGACAGCAAGAGAAAGAAAGGTGACCATGACATATAACAGGAAAAGCCAAGTCCCATTTGCCAAATAACTATCCCATCTGGAGTGTTTGAATAGTACACAGGACCTACATCTGCTCTCTTTCACAGAACCTCCTGCTCTTATCAGCGAGCACACAGTAGTTTCATGAAACACAGCCAAAGACTCTTTTCATAAAAACAATCAGTTGACTTAACATTATTTTTTAACCAATTCTTCAGCCGAGACCAAGTTCCTTATTGGTGTATATAGTGTTATTGAACACGCACTGTGCATGAACATACAAACTGAGGTGCTGGGAAGGTAAATAACTGAATGAATAGATACCATTAAAACAGCACGAGACCACACACAGTAGTGTTTACTTTCCACATTCTTAGCCCCTGGTCATCTCTTATCTCTTCAGTTTCTGTTTGGGAGGAGGTGCATACTACACACACACCTATACACCTACAGTTGTGGTCAGAAGTTTACATACAGTGACATGAATGTCATCTTGGATATAAATGTCATGGCAATATTTGGGCTTTCAGTCATTTCTTTGAACTTTTCTTTTTTCTGTGGCAGACAGCATACATCTTTAATTAAAAAAAACAAAACAAAACTAGAATTTGGTGAACAAGTTTTAATTTTCTTTGGATTTTCTGAAAACCCAAAGGACCCCCCGCGCGCCAATCCACACCAGCAAAGTAAACCTTTTTTTTTTTTTGGCTTAAATTCTACAGTTTCCATTAGTTTGCTATTATAGTCACACTATCGATCCAACACATTGTCATGGTTTTTGGATTTCACAATAACTTTTCAACTGTGGTGACAATGAATGCTTAGAGAAACTGCCTAAATGGCAGAATATTTTTATGATGGATTGGACATTATGGTTTTATTTTTATAGATTTATGAATATTTTGTTAAGATGCTTGTTCTTAGCTTTTGGTAGTATGCTGTAGAAATACATTTTTTTTTTCTGTCGTTGTTGCTTGGTATGTTTGTTTTTAGTAGGCTGTGTACACATAACCAGGATATTATCAAGCATCGCATTAGTTCAGGCAGGCTATGATAGTCCACCCACTTCCCAGCTATCAGCTGACAGTCAGCTGACTCACCAGCACCAATCACAATTGCCCAGTGAATGAAAGCAGTTCTTTTAAGCAGTTCCCTATCATTCCTTTTTGTTTGCTGAGCTCACTGCAAGCAGCTATCTCACTTGTGATATGGTATGCAAGTACTGAAAGTCATACATTTAAATGCTTACCTCATGTTTTCCTTCATCATGTGAAGCATCAATCTAGAGGAAAGCTTTATGTTAAATGCAGAATCCTTGGAGGACACTCAAGCATCTCCTCATGAAGCCACCAATGCAGGTCCTTTTCCCTCCGAACACAGCTCCAGGTTGACAGCTGAACAACAGCACTCAATCCATGACCATCGCAGTGAGAAAATCCTCTCCACATCTGCAGCATTCAAGCTTCCTTGGATCTTTCACACTGAGAGCTTCTTCAGTTCTTTTGGGAGCATGTTCTGTCTTCATCAGAGAGCACCTTTTTCCCTCCAGGTCTCACATTCTCACCCTGATGTCTGTAGGCCAGTTGGTCTGTCAGTTGACAACCTCTTCACCAGTCCCTTCGAGGCAGTTCTGTTCTCAAAGTCTTTCTCTTCTCTTTGAGTTACTTCTTTTTTTTGGTCCTCCTTTTGTTTTCTGGGCCTTCCAGTTGGCTTTTCTTTTATAGTTTCCAGTTATACATTCTTTTGTTGTCTCTTGTGTCTGGCATGCACAAAACATGTCTGTACCATCTTAACTGGTTTTGCTCAATGATTGTGAGGACGGATTGCTTGGATTTGGCTTTTGAGTTTTTGTGTTGGCGTCCAAGTTTCACTTCCATAAAGGAAAACTGGTCTTAATATGGATGTGTATATGCACACTGACATGTTTGGGGATCTTCTGTTCTTTGAGGAGGGGGTGGAATGCATTTAGGTTTTTGTAAACTTGGCTATTCTGTTATTTTTATCTTTAATCAGGTTGTTTGATGTGAGCTTGCTGCCTAGACAACAGAAGCTGGTTGTTTCCTTGAAGGTACATCCATTTATGCTGATGTCACCCACTTCTGGCTGCCTGTCAACTTTCATGTACTTTTGTTTTCATGTTGCTTAGTTTTAATCCAGCTTTTATTAGTCCTTGATCTCAGTGATTCTTGATGGTTTGGAGTCTGGATACACTCTTGTTTTTTGTGCATTGTCATCTGCATAACCAAAATGATTAGCTTTGTAGTCTTCTTGCTCTATTCTAACCCTGTGTCCGAAATCGCTCACTATATAGTAGACTATATAGTGAGTTTGCCATTTTGTAGTGCTGTCCGAATGTATAGTGATAATTATTACACCCTATATACTGGACTCATAGTATCCCACAATGCAACGTGAAAAGTAGTGTACAGCTGATGGTCACTAACCAAGCAATATATACATGTGCATTGTGGTCACGCTGAAAGAAAAAAAGTGTGCTGGGATGAATGGATGGAGGAAGAAACACATTGTAAATGGACCCTATTCAAGGTCCGGGGTGATCAGTAAATCCAAAAGACAAAGTATCATACCCAGTACATGCATGCAGTCTCATTCGTTAGCCAAATAGGCTTGCCGTTTCTGCCATCGTTTTTCCCCTAGATCTTTTTGGAGTCTGACTGAGTAAGTCATTTGCTCTAATACATGTAGTTGTTTTACAATATTAACAAAAGAATCTGTAGTGGGGGCATTTTTCTGGAGCAAGCATTTTGTGATGGCCTTTTTACTTGCAGCCAGCAAGACCCTAAGTAGGTACACATCAGCTCGACTCAACCCATCTGGCATATTCCCAAGATAGAGAGTTGTGAATGATACATTCATATTAAAACATTTGAAATAATTTTTGCCACTTCCCTCCAAAAAAACTGAATTTTTTATAAAAAAAAACAACGAATTAAGCTTTTCCAACAGAAGTCTCTCCAAGTCCAGGGGTTGGTGGAGGATGACTGTATTTTCCAGGCGTTCAGCCACAAGTCCTCTGTAATCACAATGTTCAGCTCTTTTTCCCATCATTGTTTCAAATAGTCTGTAGAGTCTTTCAATGAGGTGATGCTGTGGTATAACTTGCTTATAAGTCCTTTAATATTCCCAGAGTTGTATGCATCCATAAATATATGAATAATTGCTGGTGGCTCTGCTGTGTTGCAACCTTTCAGTTTTTTACAAAAATAGTCACGGAACTGTAAGTACCTGTAAAAATCATGCCCACTTAGTCCATACATTTGACATAAATTGTTAAAGCTGTTAAGTTCCTAGTTTTTAACAATTTTGCATACAGCAGTAACACCATAATAGGTCCATTGTTTATACCTATGATCTAGTAATGCTTGTGTGAATTCGGGGTCATACGCTGGCCATCTAAGTAGTTTTATCTGTTTTGGGAGTTCAAATTTTTTAGCCCCCTCCACCCATACCTTCAATGAGCAGTTAACCCATTGGCTCTCCGTATGTAATATTTTTTTCTCCATTCCCACACAACCAAGCAATGATTGTATTGGTACATCTGTTAATGATAACTCCATGGTTTTCCATTTATCCTCATAAGAAGAATTACACCAATATACTAGGGGTCTCAGTTGGGCTGCTAAATAATAATCCCTTAAAGATGGGAGGGCCTTACCACCCCTCTCCTCCGGAAGCTGAAGGGTGGAAAATTTAACCCTTGGTCTCTGTTTATTCCAGATGAATCATGAAATATGTTTATTCCACTCTCTGAATTGTTTCAGAGGGATTTCCACTGGCAATGATAACAAGAGATATAATAACCTAGGGAGGATATTCATTTTTATTGATCTAATTCTGCTCCCAAAGTCAAGAGGCAGCAGGCTCCACCCATCAAGGTCCTCATATATTTTTTTGTTAATACAGTTATAGTTAATATTGAATAATTGTGTCATGTCTTTAGGCAAACTCACTCCCAGATATTTAATACAAGATGCGCTCCAATTAAAACTATACATTGCATTGAGTTCTTTTTCCTCCTCTTTTCAACAACATTTGCAGCGGCTTGAACTAGTTCTGGGCCGGCTCAAAGAATACAACTTGAAACTCAAATTGAGCAAATGTCACTTTTTCAAGGAAAAGGTTCAATACTTAGGCCATGTAATATCAGCCTGTGGAGTAGCAACTGACCCAGATAAGATCCAGACTGTCTTGCAGTGGAAGCGCCCTCTTACCCTAACTGAATTGCATTCGCTCTTGGGCTTCACCTCATATTATTGCCAGTTTGTGGCTGGATTTGCAAAGTATGCAGGTCCCTTACACAAGCTGGTCTCAGAACTGCAATGGGGAGGAAAGAAGGGTGGTAGATCTAACGCCAAGCTGGGAGACCACTGGGATGACAAGTGTGAGCAGGCATTCCAGACCTTGAAGCAGGAACTTGTCACTGCCCCAGTACTCCAATACACAG
>JAOBRE010000013.1:41631933-41642617 GCA_027574745.1 Occidentarius platypogon
GACGCCTGCCGTGGACCAAACGAACTAAATTCAACACGGCTAAAAACCGAATAGGCTGATAAGTATAATATTTAATTAGCTGCCAATACGAGTCACGATATAAGGTTACTAAAACCGAAAACGCAATTGAATGACACGTTAATTAAGAAATAACACAAGCTTAAAAATGACTTCAGTGTTCCTTTAAGTACTCTGAATTGTCCATGACCAAAAAGCAGTACAGGTTTTTGAGGAGTGGCTAGCCGGCCGAGAAACCCTAGGAAAGGGACCTGACCCAAAACACACCAGATGGGTGAAGAAGAAGATGAAAGAACCTTTTGTTTCCTGTAGAGCCTCCTGGGTAATGGATGTTCAACCACAGGAAAGCAAATAAGCCGACCATTTTGTTGAAGAAAATGATTGTTCGGTTTTATGGCATCACTTTATTGAATACATAATTTGGTTCTGTAAAGAACCTTTTGGTAAGTGGTTCGTCAATATTTTTCTCAGTTTGTCCGTCCAGTTTTTTTCCTCCTCTGTATAAGGAACCCTGCCATTAATTGATATCGAACTGTTCATGTTGGTTCCCCAACCAGAGAACCAAATAATCCCACTGTAACTGGTACCATTATATGGAAGACTCTTAAGTGGTAACAAACAATGATTCACTTTATAGCGTTTTGGTTTTATTTCGTCCGAAGGAACCTTTTGGTTAATGGATAGAGAACCATCATGAATGTTCCCTTTTGTGATGGAAACTAATTCCTCCGTTTATGCAATCACTTTAAAGAACCAAAGTGATTTGCTTCCTAATGAACGGTTATCCATTTCGCCAAATGATCCCACAACAAATGTTTTCATTAAGTGGAAGAGAAGGATTATTCGGTTATGGCATTCCTGTAGAGAATCATTTTCTCCCTAAAGAACTTTTTGCTTGGTGGATTCAAAATCCAACAAAGAGTCAGATGTTTTTCTGGGGCTCCACAGAAACCCAAATTCTGTAATCTCACAGTAAATCTTCCCAACTGACCATCTTTCCAGGAAAAGTAATGACTCATTTTTACTTATTGTGGCCAATAAAAATAAATAAATAAATAAATAAATAAATAATTCCAAGAAGTATCAGATTTTCAGGAACCCAAATGGCTCTTTAGGGAACCAGAAATTCTTCTTCCTGGACTTTGCTATGAAAACAAAACAGCAGCTGTGTGTCTTGACGTCCAAATGAATAACACTACAAGTGTGTGCACTAAGATTGAGCAATGGACACATGCATAAATCCATATCAAAGGATCCTTCTGTTTTTACACAACCTCTCTCTCTCTCTACCTCTTTACCTCTGAGTGTCCAATCCTTTGTGTTTCTCATGTCATCGATGTGATGGATTTCATGACACCTTCCCCAAGTCACACTTTGATCAGATTCCTCGTAAGCGGCATTAAACCCCCCCACAGTCCTTTGTTCCTGTCTGTTGAAGGCCACATTTTCATTTTCTCATTCCTTATCCCGAGATGTCTGGCCACTGTTTTATAAAGGACCTTCTTCGTGCCGAGAATACTTAGTGACGTGGCTCTCCATTTTTTTTTTTTGATGACTTCTGGAGTTTCACTGGAGGTCTGTAGGTGGCGCCATTTTGGTGAGATATCAGAAACGGTGTTTGGTGACTCCATACATCACACAAAGTGGACGGATGTTTAGAGCGACGGCTGGTCGTGATATTAGACGGAGGACTAAAATCTAATATCTATTAATTGATTGAGGAATGCAGCGTATCATGAGGTGTCACTGATGACATAATTAGAATGATATAGGGGGAAATGATTTCTCACACGCACACACACAGACAGACAGGCAGCTTTATTCATGGTCATTTTTTGATGATGTATTTTGATGGTCATCTTCTGATGATGTATTACAGATGTGTCTGAGAAATAGATGAAATCAGATCAAACATAAGGGGGCGTGTCACTCTGTATGATCACCTGACACAACTCTCCCTGATAGGCTGCATGAAACTACACTCTGGGCTCAAAAGAAATCAGGTCCAGCTTTTTTTTTTTATACCATTCTGTGCATTTCTCTTATGTCCATTGGTGGTGCTTACACGGAGATTATTTTATCTGTGAGTGACAGGGATTGGTCCTGCTTGCATTTTTATACCAACGGACATTAACTATTAGTATATCGTGGCTCAGGTGGATAAGGCGCCATACCATAAATCCGGGGACCCTGGTTTGATTCTGACCCAAGGTCATTTCCCAATCCCTCCCCATCTCTCTCTCTCTCCCACTCATTTCCTGTCTCTACACTATCCTATCCAATAATAAAGGTGAAAAAAGCCCAAAAAATATCATTAAAAATATATTAATACGGTACACAGAAATAAATGACTTCAAGGAGCATCAAGGTTCTCTGACAAAACATTTTGTAAGACCAACAGGTGGATCAGATCGAACATATTCGCTTCTGTTAGCAAAAAACTAGCTAGCAATCATAAATAATAATTTTTAAAAAACCTAATGTGCATTACTGGATGTCGTCATGTTGGCCAGGCACGTTAATAAAATGAAGCGTTTAATTGATGGATGCGCCGATGTTTCACTTTATGAGGGACTTAAGGCGGATTTAAGGCAGGAGGTAGGCAAACGTAACGCTGCAAAACAACATTGTTGTGTTACTAGGCAAATGTAACATTGTTGTAACTAACATGTAACTAGGCAAACAATTGTAATTGTAACACGTAACTAGGCAAACGTAACATTGTTGTAACACGTAACTAGGTAAATTTAACATAGTGTTACAAGGCAAACATAACTAGATAAATGCAACATTGTTGTAAATGTAACATGTAACTAGGCCAATGTAGCCTTGTTGTGTTACTAGACAAATGTAACCTTGTTGTAACTGTAATACGTAACTAGGTAAACGTAACGTCGTTGTGTTACTAGGTAAACATAACGTAACTAATACGGAACTAGGAAAATGTAACGTTGTAACTGTAATATGTAACTAGGCAAATGTAACATTGTTGTAACTAACATGTAACTAGGCAAATGTAACATTGTGCTACTAGGCAAACATAACATTGTTGTAACTAATACAGAACTAGGAAAATGTAGCATTGTAACTGTAATACGTAACTAGGCAAATGTAACATTGTAACTAACACGTAACTAGGCAAATGTAACATTGCGTTACTAGGCAAATGAAACATTGTTGTAACTAATATGTAACTAGGCAAACGTAATGTAAGTAATACGGAACTATGCAAATGTAACATTGTGTTACTGGGCAAACGTAACGTAACTAATACAGAACTAGGCAAACGTAACATTGTTGTAACTGTAACACGTAACTATGCAAATGTAACATTGTTTTGTTACTAGGCAAACGTAACATTGTAGTAACTAATATGGAACTAGGCAAACATAACATTGTTGGCAGTCAGTTAGCAATCTGAGACGGTGTAAATTTTTTTCCTTTGTACGTCTCCACAGCATTACGTTAATAGACCGCATTACGTTTTTCCATCTGAATGAGCGCTCGAATCCCTTCACCGTTTCTCCTCTGTTTAGAAGCAGCGAGATAACCCCAGCATGTTTTTAAATAGCTGATGTTGGTGGATAGCGAGACAGAATCCGGTAAGCTAAATAACACTAGACATTAGTGCAAATGTTTTCACGTCTAGTTCATCTTGCCAAGTTTTTTATACTTTATGTTCACAAATATACTGTGTATAGTCTTCAATATCTTAAATAAACCTCCGGTTGTTTCTTTGTTCTCTGTTCTCGATGACGTGCTTCGCTCAGATCACATCCTCCAAACATATAAACACCCGTCGAAACCGAGATCTCACCTTTGACACCAGGTTCTCAGCCCTCCGCCTCGTCCTTTTCGCTCTTCTTCTGGTCTCTTCTGTTTTTTTTTTTTTATATTTGTGTTCGTTTCTCCTCGTCCTCCCTCTCGGTTCCTCTGCTAAGAATAGTTTCCATCAAGTTGGGATGTGATTTGGCTTAACACAATTATATCCCCATATTTCTGCTTCTCTCTCTGGCTTCATTCCCTGAGTGCTTAATGGGAAACTATAAAGGGATGGTAATTAACCGGAGAGGGCACTTTTATTAATTAGGTTTTAACAAGTGCTGGAGGCAGAGGGGAGTTAAAACTATCTTAAGAATAGTGTTAGTTCTAGTTCCAGGGACGAAGACACACACGTGTACACACACACACACAGAAGCCTTTCATTCTAAGATAAGGCCTCAATGTGTCTTTCTCTTGTTACCCTATGATTAACGATTCCTACGAACCAACAAGTGGCATTTGAATTTAGACTTGATCAGATTTTTGCAGATCCTTGGGCTGATCGTCTACTCTGTGTGGTCTGCCGTTTCTGCCGTCTCGCATTCACAACTTTAGCTCCTATGTGCACTTACTATTTGAGGCACGAAAATGAAAGAAAACTTACAACCATGTCATCATTTTATCCTGTCATATCCGACCTCTCCTTAAATATGTATAAAGACATTGTGAAGAAAAATAAAGCTTGAAACTAGATAGAGACTGTGACTAAAGTCACAGCAGTTTACGCTAGCTGTTACAAACCGGCACGTCTGGTCACCGTACTCTATAGATCCAGAACGGTAAGAGATAGATAATGACGCTTAGTGAGGAAAAGTTGCGCCCTGCCACCCTGAAAAAAAAAAAACTGATTGAAAAAAATAATGAAAATTGACAGAGTTATAAGTGATTGAAAAAAATCCTGTTTTTCATGGATCATTCTGGTTCGGTGATCCAGAATAGCACCAGAAGTCACAGCAACGTAATTCAGCCCAGAGATATTCTTCATGTGGAATTTGGTGATGATTGGTTGAAAACTAGCGTCCTAAAACGTTATAATAATAATAATAATAATAATAATAATAATAAAGTAGAACGATCCAGAGTGAGAGTAACCGTTTGCGCTATGGCTGCTAGCACAGATTAACTATGTGAGTGTAAGTCGCTCATACAGTTAGCTTACCTGTTTGCTAATCCGTCAACAAAGCTAGCGTGAAAACTAGCATGTAAATCAAACAAGACATTTTCACAAACAGTATTTAATTTGTATTGAAGTAGTTAGCGTTAGAATCTATAAAAGACAGGCCACACCCATAAGAGGCACGATCGTCCTCTTAGTCACTAGTATGAATGTACGGTTACAGCTACCTGTGATTTAAAAAAAAAAAAATTACTTTCACACATCTATCAAACTGATGTTGCTAACATTGAGACGCTTTGAGTCCTACCGATGACCTTTGCATTTTATATCTTAGCGTGTGTGTGTGTGTGTGTGTGTGTGTGAGATTTCCATGTCATTACCCACGGTCAGGAGCGTGTCCAGGGTTCTCGAGCGAGATATTTCGGTGGTTTAGATTAGCTCTTACCAGTCCTAGTTTGTATCAGCTTTCTAACTAGCCTTGCTTTCTATCTACATTATGAGTAAAAAAAAAGCTGAAATAAAGATTGGGGTCGTGCACTCATCCCATCCACATGTTCAAACCTGGGCATTAAGTCCCTGCAAAACACAGAGACACTGACAACAGAGGGCTTCTTCATTATTTAAATGAGCCTTAATGGTGACGAGTGTTCCTCTGACACACATACACACAGGCTCAGAGCTCAAAATCAACAGAAGGGCCTGTGGTTATTGTAACACACACACACACACACACACACACACACAGAAGGCAGAGGTGGGGGGACTGCAGTGTTTTGGGCTCTGTAGTTACCCGACTTGCCCTCTAGGTGGCCCCTGAGCTCCACTCAGGCTGGAAGTGTGTGAGCTGCAGTGAAGAGATGCAGGAGAAAGAGAGTGAGCACTGCACCATGGAGGGAGGGATGGAGGGATGAATGGAGGAAGGGGAGACGGGGTTAATGCAGCCGTGCTGAGGCTCCCCGGCTCTCCCAGCATTTTATAAACACATCTGTTACTGATTTACTGCTCATTCCCCATTCATTTCCCAAAGGATCAATCAAGTTTCTATCTATCTATCTATCTATCTATCTATCTATCTATCTATCTATCTATCTATCTATCTATCTATCTGGACCAAGAGAGTATTATTCTGTCTGTCTCTCTCTTTAATTATCTGTCTGTCTGTCTGTCTCTTTTTCTATTTAGTATCTGTCTATCAATCTCTCTCTCAGACACACACACTCTCTCTCTCTCTCTCTCTCTCTCTCACACACACACACCATCTCTATCTGTCTGTTTCTTTTTCTATTTAGTTATCTGTCTATCTGTCTCTCTCACACACACACACACACACACACACACACACACACACACACACACACACACACACACACTCTCTCTCACTCACACACACACACTCTCTCTCTCTCTCTCACACACACTTTCAACCTTTTAAGGGCAGCAGCTCTGGACTGGCCCTCCGGTTTGGCTTTGGTACCACAAAACTTTATTTTTAACCTTTTATTTCACTTGAGTTTTTGATCCAGGACACTCTCTCTCTCACACACAGAAGTTTGGGAGTGTGAAGGCAGAGCTGTGTGATTGGAGTTTGATGATGGTGGTGGTGGTTTCTGATCACTGCTCCTCCTGAATCCCACACCATGTTCTGATGCTTTTCGGTATCCAGACCACATCATGGAAGACAAATAAAAAACTAAAACCCGACCTGACTCGGGACTTGTAAAGAGATTCGATCAGAACTGATCCGCTGATACAAGTGGAGACAAAATGGCGGCGGCGGCTGTGGGACAGTCTGCGCTTTATTCCCTCGTGACCCTGCAGCTCCTCTTCCTCCTCTTCATCACTCACGGCTCGAGCTCGGCTTTGCCGTGTTCACAAAACTGCACGTGCACTTTAGACACGGCCGACTGCAGCCGCCGGAAGTTCACCGAGATTCCCCGAGATTTACCGGATCGGACCGCCTGTCTGTAAGTACCGCCGAACCCTCGCTCAGCGGGCGGGCAGTCTGAGACCGGAGCCCCGTGCCGACCTGCTCGGGTTCCACCCAGTCCCAGCTGCTCCGCTCTGAGAGCTCTCCGGGAGCTGAACGCACAGCCCTCTCTCTCTCTCTCTCTCTCCCTCTCCTCCCTGACAGGAAGCTGCACAGGGTCTCTGAGCTCCATCAGCCTGGAGTTCTCTCACACACACACACACACCCCGAGGCCTCAGAGCTCAGCACTGCTGTAAAACTCCAGAGAAATGTAAACAGCTCAGACAGGAACAAACTCTCACATCCGTCAGGTGGGATTAAAAAGACTGGAAAAGTGTGTTGTGGTTTTATCACAAGATGAATAGTGAGGTGATCGATCCTTACCATGCCTGTCTCGTACAAAAATATCACAATACTAGCACAAAATATTGATACCTATGATGCCTGTTATCTCACAAAAATATCACGATACTTACAATACTGATAATCGCACAAATATTGTGATGCTTATGATTCCTGTATCGCATAAAAATGTCTACTTATGAGAGCTATATTGCACAAAAATATCACGATACTTGGTCTACTCATGGTACCGATAAACATAGAAAAATATCATGAGACTTATGCCTATTATCACACAAATATCACAATACTGATAATCACACATATTGTGAAACTTATGATTCCTGGATCACACAAAAATGACAATACTTATGATGCCTGTTATCACACAATATCACAATACTTACGATACTGAAAATCGCACAAATATTGTGATACTTATGATTCCTGTATCACATAAAAATATCATGACTACTTATGAGAGCTATATTGCACAAAAATATCACGATACTTGGTCTACTCATGATACCTATAAACACAGAAAAATATCATGAGACTTATGCCTATTATCACACAAATATCACAATACTGATAATCACAAATATTGTGATACTTATGATTCCTGTATCATATAAAAATATGACTACTTATGAGAGTGAAATTGCACAAAAATATCACGATACTTGGTCTACTCATGATACTTATAAACATAGAAAAATATCATGAGACTTATGCCTATTATCACAGAAGTATCATGATAATGATAATCGCACAAATATCGTGATACTTATGATACCTGGATCGCACAAAAATGACAATACTTATGATGCCTATTATCACACAAATATCACGATACTTGCTTATGATACCTGGATCGCACAAAAATGACTACCTATGATGCCTATTATCACACAAAAATATCACGATACTTATGGTACTGAAAATCGCACAAATATTGTGATACTTATGATTCCTGTATCGCATAAAAATATCATAACTACTTACTTATGAGAGCTATATTGCACAAAAATATCACGATACTTGGTCTACTCATGATACCTATAAACATAGAAAAATATCATGAGACTTATGATGCCTATTGTCACACAAACGTATCACGATACTTATGATAGCGATAATCACACAAATATTGTGATACTTATGATACCTATAATCATACAAAAATATGACGATACTTATGATACCTGTATCACTCAAAAATATCATGAATACTTACGAGAGCTATATTGCACAAAAATATCTCAATACGTGGTCTACTCATGATACTTATAATCATACAAAAATATCATGAGGCTTATGACGCCTATAATCACACAAAAATATCACAATACTTACTCATGATGCCTATAATCACACAAAATACGATACTAATTGCACAAAAATATCACGATACTTATGATACCTGTATTGCACAAAAATATCACAGTACTTAATTGTGACACCTGTAATCATACAAAAATATCACAATACTTACTTGACACCTACTGTATAATCACAAAAATATCACGATACTTACTCGTGACACCTATAATCACACAAAAATATCACAATACTTACTCGTGACACCTATAATCACACACAAATTTCATGATACTTACTCGTGACACCTCGAATCTCACAAAAATATCACGATACTTACTCGTGATACCAATAATCACACAAAAATATCACGATACTGACTCATGACGCCTATAATCAAAAAAATATCACGATACTGACTAACGGCACCTTTTATCACACAAAAATATCACGATACTTCCTTATGATATCCATGTCTTGTATTTTGTGAACAGAGTGTCAATCTATGACAGCATGTCACTGTGACTAGAGCTCTGAACTCCTTTTGCAGTGAGTGTTGATAATTTTGTTCCAGATGTGAGAAAACACAAGTTCACGGTGAGAAATGTAAGAAGAGGCAAAGAAAAGAACACACTGACTGACTAAAAAAGTGACGCAATCAGACGAGCATGAGGTCTGATCTAAAACGCGTCCTCGTGCCTGTTCATTGTCGGCCTGATTAGACTTATGATATCTGTATGTTGGCGATGATGATGATAACTAAAACATATCTTCCCAAACACCTTGGTGATGATACTTGGTCTGCTGAGAGAAAGTGGGACCTTATTCGGTGAGATGTAGACGGTCGCCTTCTGTTTCGGAGCGCATGTGAGCTCTCAGGCCTGCAGCCGGCGATGAAAGTTTATTTACATGAAAGATAAACGTACAAATCTGGAGAGAGATGTGTAAACCCAGAAGAGTTATCAGTGCACTTTGCACCATCTGACCAGAAACTCCGTGCGAGATGTTTGCAGGAAGAGCAACCTGACTTCCAAACACGTCCAAACTGGATGAAGTGGTTAGAAAGCAAATCGGTCAAATTTACAGAAACGGGTTATCATAATAATATATAACGGCGCACGGTAATAGTGATGATCGAGTAATAAGAGTGTTGAATACTTGTATGCCAGTCTTTCTGTCGGTTGGGAATCTAGATCAGGAAGGTTGACATCAGAGTTCTGATTGGTCCTAAGGTGTTGATTAATTTTCTCGAACAGGAGTTCCGGCCGACTTCATGGTGGGCGTGACTCATAAACAAGTGTCTGACGAAGCATTACTCCATGCAATGAAGTTTTCTTCACCATACAGAGATGTTTATTTAATATTTCTAGAAGGAGTCTCCAGTATCAGTGCTTCATACCAGAACAGTCAGAAAAGCAGTCATACCAGCACCATCATGGTCACGTCTTCAGGACAGACGACGTTACGCTTCGTGGTTTCTCGGCTCTTTTATTTCCTATTAACTCGAAGAGAGAGGCTGATCCGGGAGCGGCTATAACATCAGCGATGAAAGGAACTTGTTTCAAGGACGTCCCACAAGATTACACGTAACTATAACGGGGGAAAAAAAGTAGGACTTGTACAGTAGTTCTGAAATAAATAATGGGCTGATTAATAAACAATGTCAAAGGCGTCAAAACTCATGACTGTCCACGAAGGTGTTTTGGGGATGAATCACAGATTTCGTACACCAACGTACAGAAGTTGTTCTGATCCGTGATCGTCATGCAGCTCTTATTTAAGAGAATTCAGGTGGGAGTCTCTGATGGAACGAACAGCAACTCGACGGCTTTGGCAAGGAAGCCAAGTTTCAGCAGGTAGTCGAGGTTTTTTTTTTTTTTTTTTTCCCCCCACTCTATTGTTTGATGTCTGTCTCCTCACCTTGACCTTTACCTTCAGTGTTATTCTTTAAGATCACATGATCCGCAAGCCAGAACAATTCACCTCGCTCTAATCAGATTTTATGGGCTTTTTTTTTTCATTGTTGTGTTTTCAAAGGGAAGGGCTTTTTACTCCTGTCTGTTATCTGTGTAACACTTCGATGTGTTTGGTCCAAGATG
>JAOBRE010000013.1:45640028-45650224 GCA_027574745.1 Occidentarius platypogon
GAACGCTGTTTGTTTACTCGCACCCGATAACCCGGAATCAACGACTGTACGCCACTTCCGGCCGGCAACAGCTGCTCCCCGTGGTTCTGCCTCTGTGGGTAATTCACGGAATAAAATTGTCCACAAAAGTGCTGTTACAGCGGTTTTTTTGACTGAACGTGTGCATCTTTGTCTATAAGTAACACATTAAGCACGATTAACGTTGTAAGCATGACCAGTACTGGTACACCAACACTTTCATCGACCTGATCATTACCAGATGCTCAGAGGTGTCCGGGTTGTTAAAAAGTGCTGGACATGACATTATTGTCAGAAAATGTGTCTTGGTTATGATTCAGTAAGAAAGTGAACTGTACCTTTTCTTCTTCACTTCCTCACTCTCTGATGAGGACGAGCGTCGACTCGCTGCCGCTTTCC
The DNA here is from genome assembly GCA_027574745.1 of Occidentarius platypogon. NCBI lineage: Eukaryota > Metazoa > Chordata > Actinopteri > Siluriformes > Ariidae > Occidentarius > Occidentarius platypogon. Next base: position 45,640,446 of record JAOBRE010000013.1, read on the forward strand.
CTCGCCTGGAAAACAGGAGACATTTCAGTCACCTGCCCGAATCCACACCAGTCAGGTTTGTTTTTCTAAAACCTTTTCATCTGGTTTGAGGATTTCTAGATCACAACTTTAAATAGCTGTAACTCTAGCTGAATTTCCCATCACTGACCATCTTTAAACAAGACCCAACTCTTCCTTTAACACCAAATTTATAAAAAATAAAAAAATTAAAAAAATAAAAGCCTGTTCCTATTCAGTCACACCCTTCATTTACTCCGATTACCTCATGTCCATCTGGAGGATTAAAAGCGGCGTCTGCTTGAAACGTCTCCGTACAGTACACACGCTGACGAGCTCCTTTCCTCTTTAGGACTTTGATTACATTCATGCACCTGGTCTCGGACCTGAACCCCTGACAGTTTTAAAGCTCTGACCCACACCTCACTTTGCTTTTCAATCACATAAGCTTCAGGTGTAACAGACACGCCCACTCACTTTTTCTCCGTCTCAGAGTCCGAGCTGTCCGAGGATGAGGATGAAGACGAGGATGATGCGGATGATGAAGAGCTAGAGCTGCTCCTGCTGTCACTCTTCTGTTGCTTCACAACCTCCTTCTCTGCTCTCCCATTCAGCGCGTTCTCTCCTCTGATTGGCTGCTCTTGGCTCCGAGTCGCGCGTCGCTCCCTCGGCGATTGGCTCCTCGATCGACCCCTTGAGGTCTTTCTCGCATCTGATTGGTTGACGGGAGGAGACCTGGAGCGCGGAGGCGGTTGTCTGGAGCGTTTCGGAGAATCCCGAGCAGGAGGCGGCGAGGAGGAACGAGAGCAGAGCCTTTTTTCAGACTTCCTGTCCTTCTGGGGATCAGGTTTCCTCTGAGGAGAGGGCGAGGACGAAGAGGACGAACTCGAGGAGGATGAGGACGTGGACGAAGACGACGGAGAGCGTCGAGGAGGTGATCTTGCTTTCTTTTCCCTTTCACGCTCTCGTTCTCTCTCCTTCTCCCGTGCCCTCTCTTGCTCGCGATGTCTCTCCCTCTCTCGGGACAGAGAGCGACTGCTTCTGCGGCGGTACACAGGAGAAGGAGAACGACGGGACCTAGGAGGAGAAAAATACACGAGAATTGGTTTCTTTCATACAGGAGCTCCAAAGCAAATGTGTGTTGAGGCGTTCAGGGTGCCATTACTTACCTGTACGGAGGGGAGCGTCTGCGCGGGCTTCGTGATCTGCTGCTTCTCGTCCTCCTGTCTCGTGAGCGTGCCCTCTCTCTCTCTCCTGGCCTCCCTCGATCTCTATCCCTCTCTCTGTCTCGGTCTCTGTCCCGTGCTTGGTCTCGGCGTGAGGGCGGAGTCGCTCTCCTGACTCCTCGTTTTGGGCTCGGCGAGCGTGGGGGATTTGCGCGTTGTCGTGCTGGAGATCGTGATGGAGAACGTGATGGTGATGGGGCCCGTTTGTTCTGTCTCTCCTCCTCCCGCCCTCTGGGTGGAGACGCCCGCTTTCTCTCACTCGCCCTGTTCTTGTCTTGGCGCGCGAGGTCGGAGGGCGTGTACCGGTCGCTCCCTCGCTCCCTGGGCCTCTCCAGATCTTTGCTGTGGGTTCTCGTGTCCTCCTCCGGACTGTACCTCCTTCGTGCTGGAGGAGACGGAGGAGGGCTTGAGGTCTCAGTGGGAGTGTACCTCTCTTTTCCTCGATCTCTCTCTCTCTGTTGTTCCTTCTGAGGAGATGGAGATCTCCTGTCCCTGCTGTCCTTTCTGGTGGGCGGAGCCTGTGCAGACACAGAGGCGGCACTCTCCCTCTCTGTGGGCGTGTATCTGTCTCTCTCTCCCCCTCCCTTCTCCTCCTGCACTCTCTGAGCCACAGCCTGCGCGATGATGGTGTGAGGCACCTCTTTACTTTTCTCCTTCTTTTCATCGTCGGAGGATGAAGATGAGGATGACGAGGAGGAAGAGGATGAGGAGGAGGATGAACTGTCGGAGTCGCTGTCACTGCTGCTGCTGCTGCTGCTGTCGCTGTCACTGCTGCTGCTGCTGCTGTCGCTGCTCGAACCTCTGGATTTCTTTTTCTCCTTGCTCTCTCCCTTTTCTCTCCCTCTCTCCACGGGACTCTTCTCTCGAGTTCTTCCCGGCCTCTCGTCCTCCTTCACCTTCTCGTCCCCCTTCACCTTCTCGTCCCGTCTCTCCATCGTGGCTTTCTCTCGGTCTGCCCGCTTGTCTCCTGTCTCGCTGACTTTCCCAGAGTGTCTCTCTTCAGAGCGTCTCTTGTCCTTTTCTCGCTCTTTCCGTTCCCTTTCTCTGTCACTCTCTCGCTCATTTCTCCTCGATTCCTCTCGTCCCTTTTCACTGGTGCTCTCTCGCTCTTTTCTCTTCACCTCCTCTCGTCCCTTTTCAGCATCTCTGTCCCGCTCTTTTCTTCGCTGCTCCTCCAGCTCTTTCTGTCTCTGCTCCTCCCTCTCCCTGGCTCTCTCCACCTCTTTCTGCTTCCCATTGGAGCGTGGCGAGTGGCGGGCAGGTGAGACAGGTGAGTCGCTGGAGCGGGCTCTCTCTCTCCGTTTGTCACTCTCTCTGACTCGACTCTGCGAGACGGCGTCTTTATCCCTCGTTCTGCTCCTGTCTGAAGGACGTGTGGGTGAGGACGCCCTCTCCTTCTCGCCGCTACGTCCTCTCCGCGCTCTGTCTCTCTGCGGCGAAGGAGACAGTGATGACGAGTCACGTCTTTTCTGGGGCTTGCTGTCCCTCTTCCTCCTCTCGTCCTCTTTCTCGACGCTCCTCTGCCTCCTGTCCCTCTGTTGTTTCGGAGGCGGTGACGGAGAGGACGAGTCGTGTCTTTTCCGGTGAGGAGGCGTCTCCCTGTCTCGCTGCTGTTTAGGAGGCGGAGACCGAGATGGAGACGATGACTCGTGGCGCCCCCCCCTTTGGGGCTTTTCCTTCAGGCACTCCTTTTCTCGCTCCCTTTCCCTCTCCCGGTCCTTCCTGTTTCGGTCAGGGGACCTGGAATGTCTCGAAGGCTTCTGACCAACAGAGAGATCATAATATTCCCATTAACAAAAGCAGACACTAGTCATGTTTTAACAGCATCTTTAATTCGCTCCTCCCTCACCTCCATCTTCTCCGGACTGTCCCTGTGCCGACCCCTGCGCTCAGGAGATCTGCCCTTCCTCCCCTCATCTGCCCGAGCAGCAGGCGGGTTGTGCAGTTTGTCCTTTAACACGACCGGTGACCTGCTGGACAACAGGGAAAACGCACACAGGGGTATTTTAGCTGTTGTGAACAAGCTGTTGCTATAGAAACAACGAATAAGCCGGTGACTGTCAGAGCTGCTGTGAGAGGAAATTAATCAACCAATCAGAACCCAGAACCAAACAGCGCTCCGGTGACTTTCGTTCCGATTCTCGATACCTGTGAGGCGAGCTGGACGACCCGCTGCGCCGCCGTCGGCTCTTCGTAGGGGGCGGAGTCCCGTTTTCACTGCTCCTCTTCCTTTTCTTCTTCTTAATATCAGGCTTGTCGTCAGACGAACTGTCAAAACACAAACCCATTTTAAAAAAATTTAATAAATAAATACCTCACTCACACACTGGAGTTTAATTAAAAGACAGAACACCAGACATAAATAAAAATCTGTCATTCTGAGAGTCAGGACTCACCTCCCGTAGTCACTCTGCACTGACCGCTCCCTGAACACAAAACACACACACATTACACACATTTACGAAAAGCATACACACTTATTTTCTTTACTCGGTCATAACGATTTTAAGATAATTTCTGAAACACGTTTAACGTGTCGCTCTGATTTCAGCTGAAATACCAACAGAACATCCAACACTGTAGGAGTAATCCTGAATACACACACCTTTTCTTTTTCTTTGTCTTGTTTTTCTTCTTCTCTCTTGGAGGTGATGGAGAGGGACTTTCAGAGCTGAGAGAGAGAGAGACACCATGATTAATTCACCACATGACTCTTACTTTATTCTATCACTGTGTGTGGGTTTTTTTTAACCTCTCTCTACTTTTTTCTTTCTTCCTTTTCTTCTTACGGCTCTGTTTTCGAGTGGATGAAGAATCCGACTCGTCAGAGTCTTCAATAATCCTGTGAGGGGGGGGGAGAAGAAAAAAAAAAAAGGTGAAGCTGTGTTTAGGGATTTGAAGAGTGCACTACACCGATGAGCTCTACAGTAATGACCGTGTGATTTATAAATCTCTCTCTCCCTCCCTCCTCTGGGCACTCACTGATATCTCTTTTGCTGCTGCTCCTGTTGTCTCTCTCTCTCCAGCCTCTCCTGCTCTCTCTTCTCTCTCTCTTTACGTTCGGGGTGGAAGGACGAGCCGTCCACGTAGTCCGAGCTGATGCCAAACGCCTCCCTGAGTCGTTCGTTCTTCTGCTGGTTAGCGGCGGCGAGAGCGTGTGTCTCAGTCACACTGCGGCGGAGGACAGGAAAGAAAGAGCAGTCGAGAATGAGGAGGGATGATTAACAAGGGTGAGGAGGGTAAGAACGCAGTGAAGAGTCGAGGCAATGCATCATGTGACCCTGATCACTAAACAAACTCTCAATCACATGTAGTATTCTATGTACACGGCTGTTACTGAGAACAAACACTAACCAGGTGTTAGTGTCAAACAATTTTGATTGTAAGGTCAGTTTTTGATTTGAGACGCAGCTCAAGACAACAATCACGACAAAGTTTTAAAGCTGGTGAACATGTTTAATGCTGACATGCATAAAATTTAACATTACAGTTTGACCAGGAGACCTGATGACGGGGCTGTAATCATGACCACCTCAACCGACACAAGACCTCTCTGTGTGTGTGTGTGTGTAGGGGGAGGGGCAGTGACAGCTGTTAACGGTTAAGAAAAATTAGCAATGAGTCATGTTATTGGTTACATTTGAAGCAGGAAGTTTTACATCCAATCACAGTAACGATATTAACAAATAAATCAGACAACACAGGCAATTCAGTGAAACCCCACAGCTGTGGTCTTGAAATAAAGTCCCGAGTCCTCTGTGGCTGAGACCAAGACAAAGCCGAGTAAAAACGTGGTCAATTCCACGATGAAACCAAGACCTTCATAAAGTGTTCGAAACCCAGAGAAGGCTCGTCTTGCAATAAAACAAACTAACTTTAGGATGTTAGTAAAGTCTGAAAACGAGTGTGTGAACAATGCTGCTCACGGTCCCACAACTTCCTAATGCACACACAAAATCATGCATCAGGCACTGACCAGGCTTTTATTTATTATACATCAGATATATTCCATTCAACTAGTGTGATACTGAACAAGACAAAGATAAGAAAAAAGCCATTATTATTATAATACATCCACATTGAATGGAACAATCACAGATTTCACAAAAAGTTAAGAACAGACGGGAACTCTCAAAATCTTCCGTATTTAATGAAGCAACCCTGGCGGCCATGTTTGTATACAGACTGCCCCAGTCGCTCACTAGCGCGGAAGTTATATGTCTCCGACGTGTGACGTCATAATGCCCGGACAACCATGCGATATCGCAACCCATATTCAACGCTCATTCTCCATTGGGTAGAGTGACGTAATGCACGTAGGAAAAGCGATATGCTAACCAATCAAATCAAATCTCCTTTATTGGTCCACAGATGTGGAAATGTATCTTTATTGCATGCTATCAAACCAGATGAATGAAACCTGCTAGAAGGGAATAGAACATGTTCTTACTCCATCAGAAAAGTCTCCTGGATAGACATGTATTGTTTGTTTCTTTCTTTTTCTCCTTCAGCTAAAATGTGAAAAATGCCATGACTGAACACATTTTCATTTGAACTGTTTCAGCACATCCCTAATAAACCTCGTGAGCTGGCGTGAGACTGAAACACGTGTACGGTCAGCCGAGTGGAACACACGCCGATAGACTTCACGTCACATTAATGGACACAAAACATTCTCAGTTTACTGCGACAGAAAGTGAGAGCGATGCAGCAAAAAGGAAAAATTGAGACCAGATGAGACATGGGAGTGGGCGGGGCTTCCAGGGTGTCCGTTAATTTATTATACACAGCTGTCGATCATTCCAGATGCATATGTTGATCAACTGTCTGTATTGAGAGATGCCGTGTATTCCCCCCACACTCGTACCATGATGTTAAAGTGGAGCTCCTCCACAAACTGCATGAAGATCAGAAGGTCCGATACAGGATATTTACAGCCTGGTGCCGATGGTACAGTATATACACACACACAACAGGAATATACAACACTCTGGAGACATGGAGTGCAAGTGTCCATATGTCAGAGCTCGAGTCATGAACACTCACCTTGGTTTCTCAGCAGCAGGTGGAGGAGGTTCCTGTTTCTCCTGCAGCATCATACGGAAACTGCTCACCTTCTCCTCAATCTCCTCAACAGAGTACCTAACAAAGAAATCGCAGATCAGCGAGTGCCACGCCCTCAAATTTATAGCCGCTTAAGAGTTAAAAATCTTCATGGAATTTTTCTGTTCAAATAAGACAAATCTCACTGCGTGAATCATTTTTATTGAAAATTTCTGATTTATGAACTTAAACATCCTTACATCTGTTCATCAATAACATTATCACAGTGATGGGTATTAGATCATGCGTTATGTACTACAGCCTCACTGATCTGACCATCTTGTGCACGAACAAACTCACAGATGGGACCGAAATCTCACTACGACACGATGTGCATCATGAAATATTCAGTTTTGCTCACAGGCTTTTACTGAACACCTTTAAAAAGGAAAATTTTAGTATTTAGTTTTTAAAGATTGATTACAAAACTTTAGTAAACATTCTTGAAGAAATTAAGAAAACATTTAAAGTGTTTAGACACCGTGATATCTTGGAAGAAAGTGCATCATTCCAAAACACACATCATGATCCTGATCTCATTGTACTGCACAGACCGAGTGACCTAAAGGTTAAAGAAGCAGCTTTGGGACCAAAAGGTCACCGGTTCGAGTCCCTGGACCAGTAGGAATGCCTGAAGTGCCCTCCCACCTGCTGCCCAGGCTGCTCTGGGGGTGCTGGACATCGCTCTGGATAAAAGTGTCTGCTAAATGCCTGTCCTGTAATGTAATGGGTGAACATACTACAATAAGCATTTTATTTTTATGTAAGTGTTTTAAGCCATTCTTATAACTATTTTATCTTTAATCGATGCGAGTTGTGTTCTGAAGCCTTTCTAAAGACAGGATGTCGAGTGATGAACCCAGATGTGACGCCTCACCCCTGCTCTTCCATCATGTCCTGCAGTTCAGCACATTTGACCTCCAGCTGTCTCTTCCTCTGGTGCTCCAGGATATCAGCGTTTGGTTGTCGGTTCAGCTGACTCTCCAGCCTCTCTCGGTCCTTCTCATCCTTCGGTCCTCCGTGATCGTCTCGGCTGCGCTTGGCCCGAACGCATGACAGGTTCCTCTGCACGTAGCCGTTAGTGCCACTGCCACGTGGCGTGGTCAGTCCGATCCCGTTATACATCTCTGCTCTGGAGGAACACAGACAGGCTCAAATGACAATACACGATGATACTGGGATTCAAACTTGCAACCTTCTGATCAGTAATGCAAAGCTTTAACCACATTTCTCCCGTACACGCCCTTTATTATGAATTTACCTTTGCTAACAAACAGTTTGATTAATAACAACCGCCAGACAAAGTTCTTCACATTTTTTTCAGCACATCCTCCATTTTGTCGAGGACTTACTCATCTGCCTACAAAGTCTGAACGGGAGTGAAAGTGATTCCTTTGGTTTCACTCTGCATATAATTACACAAAACATCACAGTCTGAGGTGAGAGAGTGGGGCTGAAAACATCCTCATAAGACTCTTTCTCCAGAATTAAATGTGTTCTTTAACGTTACATCTTTATGATGAGCAGTGTTTCTTGACGTACTGATGATGCGCACAATAAATGTAAAAATATCACGTTAACTACCTTCTAACCTTATCACACAGCTCACGGTTAAGAGATTACAAGGTTAGATCCGAAGATATAAATTAATGACTCCAGGAAGAGGTAAAGGCACAAGGGAAAGTGTCTGTGGGAGGATCTGCGGTGTGATCTCACACGCTCTCTGGTGTCCGTGGCACAAATACAGACAAGAACAAAACCGACTGCTTCATCTGAAGGAATTCAAGGAAGAAATTCTGAAATCTAAGCTGTAAAATAAAGCTGTGCGACTGACACCGGGTTCAGGAGAACACAGCGAGGACTCAACAGATGATGATGATGATGATGATGATGATCACCACCTCACACAGCTATTCAACACCATCCATCAGTACCGGGAGGACTGAGAAGAAAGAAAAAACCACACACTTATTTTCATTTCATGACACTGATAACGGAGCTGACTAAAGGGTGCTGTGTTAAAGCACTTCACAAAGAGCCAGCTTTAATCCCTCTGGGTCTCTAACATTTCATACGAAGCTATTTACACTTTTCTGCTTTCTCTCAGGTTTACTGATCTCTAATCCAGAACATTAGCTCAAGTCCATCTGTAACGAGTTACTGCCATCAACTAATCTCACTCACAGACACGGCGCTGATCCCGGACACACTCGAGAGAAATTAAACAAACACCCATAAAACAGTGGATTAATTTAAACACTGATCAGAGCGAGTCAACAACAACAACAACAACAACAACAACCAAACAACAACAAAACCCCCCACCACCACCCCCAGGAGCAGAGTGAGGTGTCGCGCGCAGCTGCTCACGAGCCCCACGGCCTTCCGGCTCTGAGGTGGATTACATCACCGCTCCACCTCCCTCAGCGCCGAGACCTCCAAACAACAACCGAAATAATCACATTCACTCAGGAAAGAAGGGTTTATCAACACTCAACTCATAAATAAACGAGCTGGGCGTTAAAGGCGAACAGGAGCCAGTCAGCAGATTAGCTCGCTAATGTTAGCTAGCGTTCTAAATACCTACCTCTTTGTTCCCCCGTGAAGGGAGAGAACAAAAACACGCACAAAAAGCAACCGCTAACCGAACTGAGCCGAAAAGATCAATAAAACCCAACAAAAACAAACAAAGCCAACAATTTTGCAAAAACTAAAAAATCGTCGTGCGTAACGCTAGCTAAAGAAACGAAACGGGTCGTCACGGCTACGTCATATGCACGCGACAGCCGATGACGCGAACTACGACTGCGTTTTAGTGACGTACAAATGCGGCGACGGTTTTCATATCCTTCCAGAAGAGCTGCGCCCGAGAGAATTCGCAAAGTTTTCAAATTCAAAAATGAACTTTAATCGGATTTGTTGTTAAAGAGTATATTAACCAGGGAATCATGAAGCAGCTCCGGGGTTGTAGTGAACTCTAAATACTTTAAACATCAACCTTTATTAAGCTTTGATTGAATGATCTCAGCTGGAAGCTCGGAATAAACCTGGAGGAGCCAGTAAATTAATCACTGACTCTTAAATATACAACAGTAGACTTAATAAAGGAACACAAATTATAACCTAACATACTTAATAATGATTTTTTTTTTATTTATCAATTTACACTTAACATTTATACAATTTCTGTTGTGTTTATGTTCATGATCAGATCCTTGGCTTGAACTTTGACTGGCAATAAAATAATCTGCATTTAGCCATAGCATGTGGAAGTCATTCTGGAGACTTTATTAAAAAAGTATTACAATGCTTTTGTGAAATGCACCACCCAGGGATGAGGGTTTTCTGCTTTTTCATGCTGTTCAAACTTTATTAACTCCAACGATGTTCACACATTATTTGTAAGTCGCCATCTTTAGTCTCGTTTAAATCTCGTTGAATGTGATGTCAAAT
>JAOBRE010000013.1:45802338-45818943 GCA_027574745.1 Occidentarius platypogon
TAATATGTACAAAGAACATTTTAAAAAGGTAAAAAGATAAATTGTATCTTACTGTTGGCCAACGTGAAGAACTGAAGGCAGGCGAGAACCAGCAGAACCAGCAGGAGAGAACGAGAGACCATGACTGCTGATGATGAGGATGAAGGTCACGATGTGAACAGAATGGTATTAATGCAGATATCACATCACTTGACAGTTTATATAAGCTGAAAAGAGGAGGGTGTGACTAAGCTTGTTTGTAGGTGACAAAAATTTCCACTTTGATGAAGAGACAAAAAAAAAAAAAACACCAATCACACAGGAAACCTATCTATGGTCTTCAGCTAAAATGAGGAGGAACTGAGTGTTTAACACTTTGTAAAAAAAAAAAAAGAAAAAAAAGTAAAAACTCATCTCACACTCAACTCATAAAATAAAATAAAGATCAATAAATGCAGGTTTATTTGAGTAAAACAGTCGATCTGCAGAGTCCAGAGGAAGGGAAGTGTGGGGGAGGGAAGGTAGACAGGAAGTTAATTAGGTCATGATTTAATGTGACAGAACTGCATTAGGACACACGTTCCTTTGCATTATTACAATGTAGAACTAACTTTTGCAAAACAATGACTACCTGGAAATTATTCCTCAATCACACAGCACTGTCACTAATGTATGCTGATTTCATTTCTCTTCTGTTTATGAGTCAAAAATAGTATTTTTATTTCTGCCAGAGCTTCAGAGGACAGAAAGAACACAAACATGTTCACCTGAACCTCTTGACCATTATCATGAGATTAAAAACAAAAACTAAATATAAAATATAAAAGTAAACACAGATGAAGACCAGATGGTGTTAAAATGATAAGCCAACAAACACACACTTTTCATAACAAAGACCAATCCAGTTTAAACACTGCAGAGTCTGAAAAAGGGCGTGGAATTACAATGCATCAGAAGAAGAAGAGGGATGGATAGAGAGAAATGAGTGGATAGTAATGGATGGATGGATGGATGGATGGATGGTTAGTTGGTTAATTGTTTGGTGGGTTGAATGGGGTAAATGTGGGTCAGAAATAAAAAAAAAACAGAAATGTATAAATATATTATTTGTAGAGAAAAGAAACTGGATAGGAGCGGAGAAATGACAGGAAAAGAGAAGACGGGGAATGGATGGATGGATGGATGGATGGAAACAAAGAAGAGAGAGGGAACATATAGGAAAGTAGAGAAAAATGCAGACAGATGGAGGGAAATTAACCTGTAGTGAAACACTCTGGATATTTACAGTTCTGCTACGATGGTTTTGGACTACAATCACTATGATAACTTGAGGACTGCAGTTGTCATGAACAGTTTTACACTCAAGTCTCCATTAATGAACAGTTTATAACATCAACAAAACAGACTTCCTGTTAAACTATAATGAATTCCCTGTAAACACAGTTGTACTTTGTGACTCTATAGGACGCAGTTATAGAAGGGAGTTATTTATAAAATCACGCTGTTATCACCCAGATGGGGATGGGTTCCATTTAGAGTCAGGTTCCTCTCAGGATTTCTTCCTCTTGTTGTCTAAGGGAGTTTTTCATGCAACATCACCACCTCAGGCTTCATCATCAGGGATAAATTTATTAATTCATGTGTTTAAAAGCTTTCTTTTTCTGTAAAGCTGCTTTGTGAAAGTGTCTGGTGTTAAACGCGTGATAGAAATAAACTGACTGTCAGGGTGCACATACATTTGGCTGTATAGTGTATACGATAATTAATTAATTAATTTGTCTTGTGTGTTTATTTTATATCTGCTGGAATCCTGCATCAGTACAAAGGAGCACAGTTTAGCACTTTTCAGAGAAACTCATGACAGGGGCTGTTCAGGTTTTACTGCAGAAACAGAAGCAACTCCAACTGAGAAGGTGAAAGAACTCAAACATCAATTTATTTGTTTTTACTGCTCTTTAAATATTCAGTTTTTTGTACTTAAAATCGTTCCATTTTATTTTGAAAGCATCTTCAGCTTACAGAAATGCTTTTATACACTGATCAGCCAGAACATTAACACACACTGACAGGTGAAGTGAAGTCTCTTGTACAGTAGCTCTTCTGTGGGATCGGACCAGATGGACTAACGGACCAACCTTCACGCTCCCCCCACCACCACCCCACACACACACACACACACACACACACACACACACACACACACACACACTGAGCCTTGGTCACTCGTGATCCTGTCACCGGTTCACTGGGTTCCTTCCTTGGACCACTCTCAGTCTGTGCTACACTGCAGACCAGAACAGCCCACAGCACCTGTTGTTCCGGAGATGCTCTGACACAGTCATACCAACATCACCGCGTGGCCCTGGTCACTCACTCATCCTTCCACTCGCCCAGTTTTCCTGTTTCTAACACATCAACTTCAACAACTGACTGTTCTCTTGCCGCTGAATGGATCCCAGCCTCTTCTCGTATGTCAGCTGTAGTTGACTTTAACTGCAGATTTGTTAGTGAGCTCAGGAGAACTACCCAGGGTGGACATCAAGGACATAGAGCAGATCCAACCCAACCATTCACACACACGGACCATTTAGAGTAGCCAGTTAACCTAACCACATGTCTATGGAGCACCCAGAGGAACCCACACAGACACGGGGATAACATGCAAACTCCACCCAGAAAGGCCCCTGTCAGCACCGAGATTTGAACCCAGAACCTTCTTGCTATGAGGGGACAGTGCTTACCACTACACCACTATAATGAGATGGTCACAGGTTATTCAAGTCACCAGTCAGTGGTTTTAGTCAGTGTTCCACTCCTTTAATAACGACCTTCGCTCACTGTTAATCTCTTCATGAATCTGTTCATCATTAAACACCGTGAGCTTCTTAATTAATAAATTAGTTAATTCATAAATACAACACCAGGACGTTGTGCAAAGACAGAACAATGAAAATATGGTGAATATAAACAATCAATGGATAATTAGTTACTCTAATGATTATATTCACTAATGATTAAATTCATTCATTCATTCTATTACAGAAATTATGAGACAGTCAGAGATCTGAACTGAAATGTGCAGTGTGTGTGTGAGAGATATGACATATGGTGCATTCTATGCTGAGTAGGTGAACAAACAGCAGCTGTTGTGTACACACACACACACACACACGTTCTGCTTAAACATCTCTGTTGAGGTTCTCCACTGACCTCCGATTCCAGTGTCCTCAATCTGCGGTCTTGATCTCGAATCTCTGCCATCTGCTTCAGCATGTTGTCCACCCTACACACACACACACACACCAATTCAGCAAGCCTGGACATTCTTTATGTCTCCTGTTTTCACACATGTACGTAATCGGAGCTGCCATAGCGAGTCTCCTGAAATGGTGACCATGAAATGAAACGTGGCCCTTACAGGAAGCTTCTTTACCCCCCCACCGAGGCACACTATGGATTCTGGCCCATGATACCGTGGGACAGTGGGACTCAAACTTATTAAAACTCGTACAGAGCTGGTGGTGTAAAAATTCTTCCCGTTTTATCAAATCATCTGACTTTAGCATGCGTTTATACACCATCATTCCACAAACAAATAAAACCAGTGCTGTATCTGGTGCTGTTTTACTTTATTACTGGGATCTGATCAGAAACCTCCAGTTTTAAAGAATGAACCGGAAGAGCGTGAGAACAGAGTCTGTTGATCAGATGTTTTGATCAGCACCACAGTTTGGCAGAAGACCAGATCAGCAACGAACATGACTGAAGTGACGAGTTCATTTTTAATATTTAATCCTCAGTGATTAATGAGTATTCTGTTTAATCTCACACAACCTCACACTCCTGCACTGATCACATGTACTTTCACCTCTCTGTGATCAGTTCCTGTCCCTAATTTTCTGGTCATTCAGGACATGAACGGACATGTAAAATGTAATGAATAAAGGTCATCTAGAAACTGAGATTTTAGTTTTTTTTTTTTTAAGTTAAAAATGTAACGTGTTTGCACTACAGTGAGGATTACACGGAGTATAAAGGAAAATAATGAACTGATATTTACATAAGGGGCGGGGCTTAAACCCTTCATATAAATTACTGACTTTTCTGCTTCAATGTTATTTTATTATTACAGTTGAGGAAAAAGAGGATTTAGAGAACGACAGAAATTGCAAAACAATTGATGTGATTATTTCTCTGCAGTGTCTCTGTGTGAAACACATTTTAGTGTTTATTATTAAAGTGGGGCCGGCACGGTGGTGTAGTGGTTAGCACTGTCGCCTCACAGCAAGAAGGTCCGGGTTCGAGCCCCNNNGCCCGTAGTCAGCTGGGATAGGATCCAGCTCGCCTGCGACCCTGTAGAACAGGATAAAGCGGCTACAGAGAATGAGATGAGATGATTAAAGTGTGAAATATGGAGATATTTTATTGCATTTTAGTGTCATAGTTATGGTTTAATTATAAAGTTAATAATAATAATAATAATAATAATAATAATAATAATGTGATAGGTCAGGTGTCTGCATGACAGAGATACTGACTTAGCAGCCGTGTGTTTGAGTCGCTCGGTGTCGCTGTCTCTGAGCTTCTTACTCTGAGTCAAGAGCAAATTCTCCTTCTGGATCGCTTCCCACGTGTTCAACCTGCTCGCATTCTTACCGCTCAGATCTAACACTGAGAGAAAGAGAGAGAGAGAGCTAATGTTTTATAATCTGTTAAAAAAAAAAAACAATTACAGCATGCAGAACTGTGTATACTGTGTGTGTGTGTACACTGTGTATACTCTGTGTGTGCTTTGGGTGTACTGTGTGTGTGTACTGTGTGTACACGTGTGTGTTTTGGGTGTAGTGTGTGTGTGCGCTTTGGGTGTACTTTGTATACTGTGTGTGCTGGGCGCAGTGTGTGTGTATAGGTTGTAGTGTGTGTATTCGTGTGTAGCGTCCTGCAGGACCGGAGTGTTCCACCACACATACTGAAGTGTTTGATTTTGACAGACGGAATCTTCCGGATAGTTCTCTTGATGAAGAGCAGCAGGTGAGAGAGGATGATGAAGGGCGGAGCCAGGCACGGGCGGGAGTGGTACTCTACGATCAGGTTATAGCGCTGGAACTTCCAGTGAACATCACTGTGCTCCTGTACCTTACTGAACGTGTAGCTGCGCACACACACACACACACACACACCATCTGTTATCCCACAGCACTGTTGATTAATTGTCTCTAACAGCAGGTCTGACTGTCATGTCGCTACAAATCATAGCTTTATTTATTTATAATTAATGCACTCATTCGGATACGTTATCGTTTCTATAGTAACGGCTCATTCACAGGGGTGTGTCCAGCAGACGCTCCACTGATGATAAACAGATTTTCAAAATCATTGCTGTTTTGTTAAAGTAAGGAGACATTTGTGTAACAGGTTTCTGGAAGGAGTCTCCAGTGTGAGCGCTGTGTAACAGTCAGAGGTGAAGCTGGAACTGTCAGTTTTCATCTTCAGGACAGAGGAGTTCACACTTCTTTACAGTTTCTCAGGAACACGATGGAACAGGCTGCGGGTTTTTTGAGGTTTTTACAGATGTTCTGTCCACGAGCTGCCCTCAGGTCAGAATCTATCCAGGGTTTTTTCTGTAAGAAATAAAACTAAAGCGTGGAGTTTGGTGTAAAACCTGAACATGGCGATGAGAAGGTTGAGCAGCAGGACGTTGGTGACCAGCAGGTAGATGGACAGCAGGATGTGGACGAGCCAGTTGGCTTCAGGTTTTATACACGACTCAGCTCCATGCTCAATCAGAGTCTCATTCGTGGTGCAAAACTTCCCTGCCTGCTTTTCAGCTGGAGAAGAAAAGAGAAACGACACTCATGAATCAGCATTACATGTTAAATAACACCATAAGGATGTAACACACATACACACACCGTCCATTTCCTCCAGTGGTATCTGCCCAAAGATGTGCAGGTACGGTCTGTAGAAAATTCTGCGAATCACCCTGGAGGGTTGAGGGTCGTAGGCGTAGATTAGCGCCTGATTGGCCACACCGTAAGCCAAGAGCCAGACTCCCAGAAAGAACAGGAAGAAGAACACATCCTTCACCTGATACACAAAACACAACGCTCAGAGAAACGTTAACCACATGCAACAATTTTCCTCTTTAAACCAAAACCCGAAATCAGCAGAGACATGTTTCAACGTAAATGTTCAAAAATAAGTAAATAAATAAATAAAAATCACACAAACACACCCCCAGTCTCCATGACATCATCAGCCTCCATATTTGTGTGAATTTACAGATTTAACTTCACGGTGGAGCTTTAACCAACCATCATCCACATCACTGCCAGTTTTAAAGGCAACATTTGTGAATTAAAAAAAAAAAAAAAAAAACTCCATTAGTTAAATGAGGGCAGATGAATAAGAATCGAGTAATTTATACTTATTGAACCCGCCCCCATTTCCAACCAGGTACACAAAGCTCCGCCCTAAAAACTGTTCTAGTTAGCATTAGCAGGGAGGGTCATGGTGTCACCAAGTCACTCAGACACTCACCTGCTTAAAGCTGAGATACAGCCCAGGGACATGAACCTTCTCTGAATAATGATTTACGAGGATGAGCGAGCGTGTTGGGGCGGGGCTATAACATGACTGACAAGAAGCTAAGCCAAACACAGTCAAGCATTCTGGACTGAAAGACAGGCTTCCAAACTCAAACAATGGCTTCATTATTTATCATCATCATCATTATTATTATTAATCATTTCTACATAATTTCCCCACAGTATTTGTTCAAACAAGAAAATCAGTCGACGTCCGCTTGGGGCGCGCACAGGATGGCAGCATAGAGAAACCTCTCCCGAGCAGCTAGATATGTTACATGCCCCTGAAAATCTGAACTTTACTTGCGACTTATTATAACTGTGTTAGAGGGGTGATAATGTCGACCAAGGCAAAAAAAAGACGCCAAAGAAAATAAAAATCCACGGCAAACAGGAGCACAGAATGAGACTGCTAGCGCAAGCTCTAACACACACATGGCTAATCTGGGCCTGATCCTCAAAGAGCTGAGAGATTTTTGGCAAGATAAGATTCAACTGGATGATATCAAGGTGGAAATAACCAAAACGAACACGAGACTTGAGGAGGCTGAAGAGCGAATTATGAAAGCTGAAGAAAGAATACAAAAAACACAGAGGATATTGTGTCGCAGATGCTAAAACTTTAGCCCAAATGGAAGCTAAGATAACTGAACAAGAGAGCCGCTCAAGACAAGAAAATATCCGCTTATATGGGGTTCCTGAAGGAGCCGAAAAGGACTCGCCAGCCATGGTTGAGTTAGTGAAAAAATTGTTTGGGGGAAACCTCAACGTAACAGACACCGTCACTCTACAAATAGAGAGAGCCCACCATGCACTTGGACCTCAGCCTCCGCCGCACGTACAGCCAAGGTCCATCCTAGTGAAGTTCTCTAGTTTTAGAACTAAAGAAATGATACTTCGCAAAGCTTGGCAAAAGAAAGGGTTGATATGGCAAGAAAACCGAATCAATGTTGACAATGACTATCCCCCACGCATTCTTCAAAAGCGGAAAGAATATGCAGAGATCAGAAAGACTCTGAAGAATCGAGGCATCCAGTTCCAGACTATGTTTCCAGCCAGGCTCAAAGTTAAATACCAGGAAGGAGTCAAGATTTACGAGACCGTGGAAGAGAGGCATCACAGGATATGGTTAAGAGGGGCTTCAACGTCGAGATCGTCAGACCTCCAGAGACCATGATGGAGCAGCTACAACAACTAGGCTGGCGGAGAAGCAGACGAGCCCGCCCAATGGAAGAGAGAATACCCTCCTCAATACAGAAGTTGCAAGCCTTTAGAAGAGATCCCTCACCTGCGAACATGGACAGTGGTTTGTAACGGCAAGATTTCCCCTAAGAGATTTACTTTCTTTGGAATGGTGAGTTTACATATTTGACTGTTTTGCCGAGTTAGAAGAAACGTGACTTTTTGCGCCTTTTGCGACCAGGTAATTGAAATTGAATAAGAATTGCGATAACCATGGACAATTGAGCCTTTCTGTGACGTCAGCCCTCCCACTTTGTACAGAGTGGGAGGCTTTCCTTCAAAACCACTTATTACCATCAGGTGTAAGGTCGTAAGACAGACCTGCAACGTGGAAGATCTTGTTGTACTTTTATTTTTTTTATCTACTTTTTTGTTAAATGCTCAGTATTTGTTCATGTACAGTTGTTCTATACTGTTCAGGGGATGTTCTGCACTCAAATGAAGGACACGATTATTGATTTAACTTAGATGCAAAGCATAAGAATAGCCTCCTATAATGTAAATGGGATACATAACCCAGTCAAGAGAGGGAAAATTTTGTCTAAACTTAAGAAAGAGTCCAAATAGCCTATCTTCAAGAAACACATCTTAGCGATACTGAACATGCTAAACTAAGCAGAATGGGTGTTAAACATGTATTCAGTCTGGACATAAAAGAGGGGTAGCTATACTGATATCAAGAGGGGTGAACTATGAACACATGTCAGAACTCACAGACCCAGAGGGCAGGTTTGTAATGATAATAGGTAAGCTAGAAGGTACCACTGTTAGTCTCCTAAACGTGTACGCCCCCCCAGGCAGTGATCGGAGGTTTTATAGGAAAATGTTTGATTTGATGGCAACAAGAGCACAAGGGGTTGTCATCTGCGGTGGAGACTTTAACATGCATCTGAATCCTAAACTAGATGTCTCTAGTGGTAAGTCAGATACAAAACTCATGAGAATCCTTGATTTGATGAGGGAGTTGGGAATTGTAGACATATGGAGAGAATTATATCCCACCAGTCGGGACTACACTTATTACTCCCCACATCATGCAGTTTACACTAGAATAGATTACTTTTTTTTTTACCTTCAGCAAAGACCTGCATATGATAGAAAGATGTGATATAGGTTGTATGACTCTTTCAGACCATAGCCCTGTGTTTTTATCTGTAAGTTTGAACAGGGGACAAAGATCTACGTTATGGAGACTAAATTCAAATATATTAAATAATACACAGACCAAGGAGTACCCGACAAGAGAAATAAACACATTCTTAGACATAAATGATAACAGGAAAGTGTCGCCAGTTATCCTTTGGGACACACTTAAAGCAGTTATGTGGGGCAAAATCATTGCCACTATCTCATATATGAAGAAGCTAAGAAGACAAAAGCTTCAAGGTCTTGAGAGTAAACTAAAGCACCTATAAAGGGTCCACAGACACTTTAGATGACAGGGTGAAACAAGAAATGAAAGAGATAAGGCGTGAGATAGAAGAAATAAGAACACGAGAAATTAAAAAAAATTAACTTTTTTTAAAACAGCGGTATTATGAGGCTGGAGGGAAGGCAACGAAACTTCTATCATACAAACTAAAAAAGCAGCAAGCAGATAATGCCATTTATAAGCTACGGAATCCAGAGTCAGGGATAACTGAACACAGGCTAGAGAAAATTCAACAGAGCTTTGAAAAATTCTACAAAACACTCTATTCTCAACCACATATTGATAACGCCTCTCATATTGACTCATTCTTGGCCTCTCTTGATTTACCCTCCATCTCTGAAGAAGAAAATAGTGTTAACATCGGAAATAACAACTGAAGAATTAAACTCAGCCATCTCCAGACTGAAGGCAAATGAGTCACCAGGCCCAGATGGTTTCACCGCTGAGTGGCATAGAACTATGCGAGAGAAGCTGATCCCAACACTACTGGCATCCTTCAACTGGGTTCTAAAGGAAAAGAAAATTCCTCCTTCATGGAGGGAAGCAATAATTTCATTGATTCCTAAGGAAGGCAAAGATAAACTTGAGTGCGGTAGTTTTTGCCCTATTAGTATACTAAATGTAGACTATAAGCTATTTACATCAATACTGGTGCACAGAATAGACAAGGTTCTACCTAAATTAATTCACACAGACCAGACTGGTTTTATTAGACACAGACAAACACAAGACAATTTGAGAAGGACCCTACACATTATTAATCATATTAGACAACAAGGCACAGAGGCAATGCTTATAGGTCTAGATGCAGAAAAGGCTTTTGACCCTGTCAGGTGGTCTTTCCTATATAAAGTATTAGAAAAATTTGGTTTCCACAAGTGTATTATTGAGACATTTCAAGCTCTATATGATAGCCCCTCTGCAAGGATTAAAGTTAACGGTGCCTTATCAAAGCCCTTCATATTAGAACGCAGAACAAGACAGGGGTGTCCAGCCTCCCCCCTGCTTTTTGCTTTGTTTATTGAACCTTTGAGTCAGTGGATAAGGCGGAATCATAACATTAAAGGAATAAATAAGGATTCCAATGAACATAAACTTGCATTATTTGCGATGTCCTAGTATACGTCTCACAACCCACTTTAACATTTCCTAAATTGATGGATCTTTTAGAGGAATATGGTGTTATTTCAGGATACAAATTGAATGTTCAAAAGACCCAAGTGCTCACATTTAATTATGAACCACCTGGCTTTTTGGTGGAGAGGTATCACTTGAAATGGGATGCAGACTCCATAAGATACCTGGGTGTGAATTTACCCAAGGATACTTCAAAACTGTTTACTTTGAATTATGGTCCCTTAAACACAAACATTAAATCAGATATACAAAGATGGAATCTTATTCCTTTCCTGAGCTTGAATTCCAGAGTAGAGTCTGTAAGAATGAATGTATTACCAAGATTGCTATACCTTTTCCAGACTCTCCCAGTCGAAATACCCACAAAGCAGTTCATGGACTGGGACAAATTGATATCAAGGTTTCTATGGCAAGGCAAAAAACCTAGGATCAGATATAAAACATTACAGCTACACAAGGAATGTGGAGGTATGGGTCTTCCTTGTCTGCATGACTACTACTATGCAGCCCAACTAAGACCTCTAGTGTGCTGGTGTGCTCCATCATACTCTGCAAGATGGATGGACATTGAGCTCAAAATGAGTCAAGGGATTCCATTAACAGCTATAATAGCAGACAATAAATTAATAAACAATATGTTAGATAATAATAATCCTTGG
The DNA here is from genome assembly GCA_027574745.1 of Occidentarius platypogon. Classification (NCBI taxonomy): domain Eukaryota; kingdom Metazoa; phylum Chordata; class Actinopteri; order Siluriformes; family Ariidae; genus Occidentarius; species Occidentarius platypogon. The sequence continues at coordinate 45,813,375 of JAOBRE010000013.1, forward strand.
ATCAATATAGCATTGAAAACGTGGCAGAAGATAGTAAAAATCTGCAATATGGAACAGGCTCTAAGAATACTAAGATGGTGTGCATTTGATACTGATTTTTCTCCAAATAAGTTAGATGTCAGATTTAAGACTTGGATTAAAATGGGCCTCTCAAACTATTCCACTTTTGTACATAAAGGGACATTTAAGACATTCGCATCATTACAGCAGGAGCATGGCCTGCAGCGTCAGGATTTTTATAGGTACCTTCAGGTTAGACACCACTTCAATGAAAACATAGCCAAGACACAGGAGTTAGAAAATACAGGTATGGTGGAAGTATTTAAAAAAGCAAGCAATTCATCAATATGTACTAAGGTTGTATCTAAACTGTACTATGGGCTACGCCAAGCCAGCTCTCACAATACATTGTATATCAAACAGAAATGGGAAAAGGAATGTGGTCTTTCACGGTCTTCAGAAGAGTGGAAAAGATTATGTATATTACAGTGAGAGACAACATGCTCAAATACTGTACATGGCGAGAATATAGTTGGAAAAACCTGTCAAGATTTTTTATTACACCTTTACAACAACGAACACTAAAACCGAACACAGGTTGTTGGAGAGCTTGTGGAAACAGTGAAGCCAATCACTTTCATGTCTTTTGGGAATGCCCAGTTTTAACTGTATACTGGAGAGAAATACACTCTCATCTGGAAGCCATCTTTGGGGTAAACATTCCCCATAGGTTTGACACTTTATATTTAGGGAAGATTGCTTTTGACAGATGGGTCTATGGAGATAAAAAAAAAAAATTGCTGCTTATACTTTTGGCTGCAAGCAAAAAGACTATTTCAAGAAGGTGGTTAAAACCAGATCCTCCTACTGTAGAAGAATGGTTAGATGTGACTCAAGATATATGTCATGGAAAAATTGTCCTACTCTCTCAGAATACAGACTGAGAAATTTTTTAGGATATGGTCTAAATGGACTGGTTATGTTAAAGAGATAAGAAAATTTTTTTGCTGATTAATATTGTTACTGTGTAATTTTATATGTTTAATTTCATTTTTGTGAATTGTGAAGTGTGGAACCCCTTATGTGTTACAAGAATATGAAATGTATAAAATCCATGGCCATAATAGAAAATTGTCATTGATATTACGACCCTTAAGGTCTTCTTCATCAAAATACACAAGTTTTATTTCCTTTTTTCCTGTATTGGTAATGTATAACTCATGTAAAAAAAATAAAATAAAAAGAAGAAGAAGAAGAAGAAGAAGAAGAAGAAGTGATGTAAGAAAAATGTCTGAAATCTTGTGACCACAATAAAAACTGTCAAAAAAAAAAAAAAGCTTGGATTTTTCTCCTCATTTATTCAGTGTGAGATGAAGCTACTTCACCAAAAAGTGGATTTTTTCTGACTTTTTGTTTTTTAAACTAATCTTTAGAAGCGGTGCCAATAATCGTAGAGGACACTGTATGGTCCATTGCCAATGTTATATTCCAAATGAAATGAACCCAGTAACCTGCAGGATATCATCATATAATCATATTAATGCAAATGTCTCTTCGTGCATTGAAACCCTTTTCCACATGCTTGCTTACCCCCGTTATCATCAGTCCTGAGTAATGGATGTGCTACTAAGATATTATCTGCAAATAGCGTGTCACAACAATGAATAAAGATTGTAGTAGGAGAACAAAGTTCTCTCCGAGGAAGGGAGTTCGCCCTTGCTTTAACTTTTTTTTTTTTTACCTTGATCTTTTTGAAGTCCACTGGCTTCCTTATCAGTTCGTAGTATTCCGGGAGCTCTTTCCTGGAAGGCAGTTGTACAAACACCTCACTGAGCTGACGGCCTGATCTATAATTACAGAACACACAGCCAGTTTTAATAAGATCCCTGTGAACTAGATGAACATTAATTAAAGAAAATATGGATTGCCATTTTCTGTTCAAGAATTCTGTTTCAGTACTGCTCAGTCTGCTTCAGTTCTACCACGGCTCCAACGAAGAATATACAGGTTACACCTCGGCTAAAAAGTTATTCAGTCTCGGGGTTTTTCACAACTCCACACATTTCAGGTTACTACACATTTCTTCTGGCAATAGCCCCCAAGCATAACTACGTCATCACTTGTTTACCGCAATGCACTGTGGGAGATAGCCGGGGTCGGTAGTTGAGCGATATGACGAATGTCAGATTAATTTTGCGTGAGAGCGATGCGAGAGGAGCGATTTTGCCGTGCTCTGTCGTGGAGGACAATGAAATTGGTGATTTAAAAGAGGTGGAGAACATGTCGAGGGTTTCCAGCAGGAAAATCGGAATCCAAATCTGGCTTAGTGACAAGAGTCTAGACCGAATCTACCACACTGTACGTCATCATCAAATCTCAATGTCTTATTTCTGAGGACGTATATTGGATCCCGAAGCAATCTTAGACTCAAGTCTAAATTTGTTTCTTTTAATCTTCAGTTATTACTTACCATTTTCGAAGAAGCTTTGTTCTAATGAAATCTTAGCCTTGTACTTAATCTTGATCCAGCACAATGAAAAGTTACAGATGCAGCAAGGGACACTATTATGAAAAATCAACTGTTGACTTAAGTCTAAGATTGTTTCGTGATCCCGGGCCCAGATGAACAGCATCAAAACATTTATAAATGAGTGATTAGTTAAATAAAACTTGATAGCAGGAAACATTACAAAACAAACAAAACTTTGGAAACCCGCTAATCTGCCGTGTCATGTTCAGTATAAATGCATTTTCTCGAATAAACGCTGCTAGTGAGGTACACTGAACATTGCACATACTGTACCCGAAAGAGAACCCTTCATGGTTTGGGAGTTTTATCGGTCCGACAGGTTCGTTCGGCTGCCAAGTGAAGAGAGGCAAAGGCCGAAGAATGCTTCTTTGTTTTACAGGCCTTGGAATGTTGCTAGTTTCAGACGATGAACAGTGTCGATTGTTATAATCTTCTATAACCGAAGGCCGTTCCGCAGACCATGGAAATATTGCTGAGTCACAGTGTAAGTACGTCTTTTTCCCACCAGAGAAATGTAAGCTACAAACACTTGTCTATTTTGATTCAGTTTGAAAGTTTTCATTGCAGATTAAACTTATAAATAAAAAAAAAAGCTGATAAAAGCTCATATTATACGTTCTCTTTGTTGTGGAGACACAGTAAGGCACACAGCAATTCACTTTAGGTGGCATGGTTAAAACTGGTTAAACAGAACAATGCAGTGTTTAACAAAGGCGAAAGTGAACAATATAGTGGAGCTGACCCTGGGTATCACCCGTAATGCATTGTGGTAAACAAGCGATGACCTAGTCAGGGGTTACTGCAGTGATAAGTGTGTTTCAGCTGGCAACAATTTTTTAACCCTCACTGATGCAGTGAGTAGATTCTCATTTCTTGAACAGCCATATCAGAAGATAGATCCTGTGGTTGTGGAAAAGATGTTACTATATTTCAGAAGATCAAATTATTGGCCTGGATCAAGCAAATAAAATAACGAAGGAAATTGCTGAAATTACTGGAATTGGGTTAAGAACTTAAAGCATTATTAAAACCTGGAAGAATAGTGGTTTCCAGGAAGTGACAGTTTACCGTCAAGTTTGTGGAAGAAATGTGGTTGAAAAAAATCTTGACTGTCCGTGATCGGTCACTTAGACACTTGAAGTTGAATCATAAACAATTGACTGTCGAACTCACGGCTATGTTTTGTAATGAAAGTAGGAGCATTTCCACACTTCCAGCTCACAGCATTGGGACTAAACAGCTGTGTAGTGATAAGAAAACTACTTGTTAATGAGGCTAAACAGAAGAAAAGGCTTCAGTTTGCTAGGGAGCATAAAGATTGGACTCTGGATCAATGGAAAAGGTCATGTGTTCTGATGAGTCCAGATTGACCCTATTCCTGAGTGATGGGCGTATCAGGGTAAGAAGGGAAGCTCATGAAGCGATGCATCCATCATACATAGCGGCGACTGTACAACCCTCTGGAAGCAGCGTTATGATCTGGTTTCTCTTCTGTTGGTCAGGTCGAGGATCAGCAACGTTATGGGGCAATAAAATGAAGTCAGCTGACAATCTGAATGTACTGAATGATTTTCACTGAATTTTTGAAAGAGTGGTTCAGGAAGCATGAGGAAACATTATCGAGCACTACTATATACTACAGTACTATTATATACTACTATAATAGTGTGTATATGCATAAAAATCACCATTTAAAGCAGTGTTGTAGTCGAGTCATTAAACCTTGAGTCCGAATCTAGTCTCGAGTCCCCAGTGTTCAAGTCCAAGTCATTAAAAAATTTTTCGAGTCAAGTCCACTATTGATCCGAGTTGAGTCCGAGAACAAGACTCCGACCGCACCATTTGACGGAAATCAGGGATCAGGAAACCAAACAAGGAAATACGGCTTGGTAATGTATCAGCAACGCAACTCAATACTTCGCAAAGTAAGTGCATTTTGACAGTTTTTATATTGGCGCACTGATTGCGCCTTAATCCTGTGCAGGTGCGAGTCGTTTACGACGTGTGCATGAGAGTCCGTTTGGCGCGGGCGCTGTCTGGAGCGCACCCGAGAATCTATCTGATGCACGCGCCAAGGCGTGCAGGTGTGACACTCTTACACGAAATTAGTACAAAATTAATGTAGATATAAATATCTTATGCCAAATTATCATGGAATGTTACTAAAAAAAATGAAGAAAAAAAATCTGAGTCCTCGTCTCCATTTTCCGAGTCCGAGTCATCAGTGTTCAAGTCCAAGTTGAGTCACAAGTCCTTAAAATAAGGGCACGAGTCAGACTCGAGTACTACAAGCCTGCAAATTGTGCCTTGTATAATCTGATGGGCTTTAGAAAATTGGACCAGTGGTTCCATATCTTTTGATTGCCCAGCATCACATAAATAAATAAATAAATAAATAAATAAATCCACATTTGTAATTATTGATTGTTCACATTAATAATGCAGTCAAATTGGCAGTTATCAAGAAAAATAGAAGCCTTTTAGCAATTTCTAAAGTTCTCATTGAGAGTGATCAGTGCCATAGCGTAGCTCGTTTGATGTTCCGAGTCCAATGAAAGCTCCCCAAGTCCGAATCTCATCTGTTTCATCGCTCATTTACTAAATTAGTTTGTGGATGTTCTGCCTTCATCTGTCACAATATGGCTCGAGTTTGATGAAGTGAGAAAAAAGTCTGAAAAGAGAGGCAGAGGCAGCTGGTGGTGTTTCAAAGGCACTCAGGCCCTTAAAGATGATCTGTGTTTCGTTTCATGTGCCGTAGCCCAGGCTTATGAACCAGGCTCTGGGGTTTATGGTGCTTTTTTTTTCACACGAGAGAAAGAGAATCTGTTTGATTTGTCTGAAGTTCTGTAGATTAATATACAGCTGTCACGGGCCCAAGGATCCACACCTCATCAGAAGCCTTTCATCTGTGCAATAGCACCTCGGGCATCAGACAGGGCACACACACACACACACACACACACACACAGATATGTAGTCTATCTCTTTCTTTCTTTCACTGTCTGGTCTCACTTTCACACACATTCATGTACTAAGTTC
>JAOBRE010000013.1:45915888-45927568 GCA_027574745.1 Occidentarius platypogon
ACATGGAATTTAACAGATGGGGTTTTCGAGGCAGTGTCTTGGTGGTTTGAGTAGTTTCCACTCCCTGGTTGTTCGATCAACAATGCTCACCAGGATACCAACACACTTGGATAATGGTTGTACTTGTTCCTCATTAATATTTGATTTTATTGCCTTAAATGGAATGCTCTTTAGTCATCAGCTTCACAGCTGTCCTGCAGATTAAGTGCCCAAATAATTGGTAGTTTACTATGGAATTTTTATTTCCATCTAGAATGACCAATCCAAAGGCCACTGTGTCCTTCAGGCATTTAGGAACATAGTTATACTTGTGCTACAGTATATTTAATTTAATTTTCCTTCAAATAATTTGTACTATAAAACTACACATTAAATTATTTATTTTGAATCATAGTGGTCCAAAATTAAATTATCATGGAGGCAACAAAATTCTATGCAATTCATTAATCTGGCAAAATAAGAAAATTGGTGAAGAGTATGAATACTTTTGCATGGTGCTGTATATTAGGTGTGTCTAACGGGAGGTAGTACAGCAGGGGGGCTGGATGGCGGTTACTTTGAATGAGTAACCGTGGCAACAGCTACCCTGGCAACAGCCAGCTCTCTCCCCTTCTTTTATTGCGTTTTTTTTTTAAGGACAGATAGATCATGGCAGGCTGTCAATCACTTCACGCTCAGACTACACTGCTCCCTCTAGTGGAACTAAACGCACCAGCACACTGAGGACAATGCATTCCCTCTGAGATAAACACACGCAGTTTTCTGGTCTGTAAGACATCGCCTCATAGTCCTTATACATAAATTACCTAGATTCTTTCTGACAGTATTATTTCATGCACATCATGAATTTCTCTAACAAATCTCAAAATAATGAAGATGTGCCTTACTGAGCTGGACAGCTTTTGCATGGTGGCCCATGCTTCTGGGGTCAACTGTTCGTCCATGTCTCTTTCCCAAGACATCTGGGGAAAATCCACAGATATCACCACATTACATATGCAATAACTAAAGGTATCCACATTACAGCCCCTGTTTTTTCTTCCTTCCTTCTCTTCTGAGGTTACCTGTTGCTGAGGCAACAGGAACAATTTCACAAGTACAACTGTACACAAAGGCATAGAGAAAGAGATTGTATGATTAAAGTTTCAGCATTGTGGACCTTTATAAAAGAACAGAAAGCACAAATTCTACATGTGCATACACAGCATGAAAAATATTCTTTTTTTCCATTAATACATTTATGATAACTAATATTTCTGTATTTACATAATCTCTGTAAAAAACAATGACTAATGCATCTTGAATTGATCATGTGAGCAAGAGAAGACAAATAATTTCTCTGAGCATTATTTTTTGAGCACTGCAGTAATAAATAGAAATGAATTTATGCTACAGTACGACACGAAACCCTTCTTGCACAAAATGGTAAATTACTGATGTAGATAAGGTTTCGTGACACTTGTATAGTGCTATCAAACAGCCAATATACAGCATCTAACAAAGGGTTGGTAATATAAAATAGTTTACAAAACATTTTAATATCCTTACACCTTTCAACAACAACAAATAATGTGCTAGTACCCATTTTTATTTTCCACAGGGTTCAGCATGTGAAGATCGTCATTGACTCAAACTACTTTGAGAAGTCTAAATTAAAAAAAAAAAAAAGTTCTCAATAACAAATATTAATACCTGGCAGCATATTTTTCTTTGATATTTCAAGTAATCTCTTTAAAGATTTACTGTATAGTCCTTGTATTTTTTACCTCTTCATCCTTCTGTTTCATCTTATCCTGACCACAGTTCATATCGGTTCTGTTCATGTCCAGTGCAGATGTGGGTCCAGGGCTCAGACCAAGAGATGGTGCAGATCCAACCGAGCCATCAGACAGAACTGGGTCTATGCTCGACAAGGAGTCTGTCCTCAGGAGGGATTCAGATGAAGGCATGGTGGGAAGAGATAGCTTTATCTAGAAGTGGGAAAACAGATTAATGTTATATTGCTATGAAAAAATCAAATTATGATAAATTTTAAAACTAAATTTTAAGTCCAGCTGCTCTCTTTTACCACCCACAACTCACTTTAATCGGTTTGACGGGTTCCTGATACTGCTGTTGAGGCTGATGTTGTGTTTGCTGTTGATGTAAGTGCTGATGGTGTTGTGTGTGTAGGTGCTGCTGTTGGTGCATGTGTTGCTGCTGTGGGTGGAGGTGCTGCTGTGGTTGTGAATGGTGGTGCAGATGTTGATGTTGCTGTAAGTGCTGCTGTTGTGGATGTTGCTGTTGAAGCTGTTGCTGGTGATGGAGATGAGGTGCTTGTTGATGAGACTGTTGATGGTAATTCTGTCCTTTGTTAATGTCTCTATGCATCTCCAACACGAGATCATCTTTCCTGCCACGACCCCTTCCTCGACCACGACCCCTTCGGCTCTCTCCAGTACCATGTCCCATCAGCCCCCTGCAATAAGGAGGTTCCGGAAGTGGACGAATACGCGGTCTTCCCCTAGGCCTAGGAGGGCCTTCTCGTTTCGGTTTGGTGGGCTTTCTACCTCTCTTCTTTGGCCCATCATGGGGAAGGAGCTGTGGAGGAGGTCCAAGTGACGAGTACCCTGGGGGGCTGCAGAAATCCAAGTCACCCATTAGGGGACTTAGACTGCCAACCCCTGAACCACCACTGGACTTTCTGCAGCTAGACACCAGATCAGGAAGCAAATCCGGGAGTCGCCTACTATTCAGTCGGATGTCAGCAGGAACGTCTGCTTTATCTTCATCATCTTCAAATTCATATTCTTGGGCATAAGTTGTCTTTGTCTGTGGCTGGGAATTGGGGTCCCGCCGTTGTTTTAGAAGGTGGAAAGAGCTGGTCTTCAGCAGTTTTTTGGGTCTAGAGGAACAGAAGATGGGTGAGGTCAGTCCACCTGTTCCAGAACCACTTCCTACACCAGAATTTCCCATAATTTTGTTCCCTGTTCCATCTACACTAGACCCTGTTCCACCCATTCCCATGCCTGGTGCTGGAGACTGAATCAGGCCCAGTTGCTCTGTATTCACAGTAGATGGAAGTTCATGAGTTTTCAATGAGTCCAAATCTAGATGCATGGTCCCATTGCCAGATTCAGAAAGACTGTGACAGTACTGCCCATAACCCTGGTCACCATGGTGGCCCATCATATCATATCCACCTGCCCCTCCACCTGCCTTAACTGACTCTACTCCATCTTGAACATTTACACGTGTTTCAGAAACAATATCCTGATCTCCTTGTCCTGCACCTGCTCCACCTGCACAGCTTGGTTTATAGTCCTCAGAACAAAACATGTCCTCCATTGCTGGAAAAAATGATCGATCCTCATCTTGGAGAAGTGAGTCAGGGAAACAGATGGAGGTCAGAGGCACAAACCTCTGCTGCTGCTGTTGGCTTTGTCCCTGATTCTGTGTAGTTTTCACAACAGAACTTTCAGTGTCAAACTGGTGCTCTTTAAGTTGATCTAGCTGTTGCTGGGGAAGCTGGGGCTCTGGTTCCCTGGACTGGGCCTGGGGTTGCATTGGTCCAGTGTTGGTTGGCATGTGGTGAGAGTGCTGGTGGGAGTGTTGGTGATGAGGGTGGGGCTGTGGTTGGTGGTGGGAATGAGGGTGTCCATGGTGAGAAGCCATGTGATGCAGATGAGATGGGGCAGACATGCTCAAATTTGACTCGTTTAGGAAATCATGGAGCTCTGGAGGTGTTTGTTGAGAATGGTGAGTCTGGTGATGTGAAGGCATCCTATGCTGCTGTAGCTGTTGCTGTGGTCTTTGATGGTCATTACCACTTCCATCTCCACCAACAATCCTCTCAGTGGGCCCTGTGCCTTCACGACTGTTTGTTCTAGAGAGTGATCGTTCAAGCATTTCAAGTTGCGAGACTGAATTCTGACTTGACTGGCTTTGGTTTCGCTGTGCCTCACATCCATAGTGAGCCTCCATTGACTGGGACTGGAGTTGGAGTTGAAGCTGAGAGGCCTGTGACTGGGTTTCCACACTCCCACCACTTCCAGTTCCAAGGCCTCCATTTGGTCCCATTAACGCCTGCTGACTCATTGGGTGTGGTGTTGGTTGGGGGACCTGTTGAGTGTCCATCTTGTTACGTGTGGAGTGAGAAAGGACAGACTGTAGAAGATGAGGTTGCTGAGTCTGGTCGGGTGGTGAATCCATGTGGGACAGGGAAGTTTGGGACCTTTGCAAGTCTGGAGGTTTTCGTATGTAGGGTAGTTCTGATGAATCTGTAGCTTTCTTGACCTCTACATGGGCATGAGACAAGGAATGAGGGTGAGAGTGCTGTGGATGTTGGGAGTGCTGTGGGTGTGAAGAGTGAGAAGGGTGATGTTGGTGTGTCTGGTGGGCATAGGAGTCCCCTCTCCCATAATGGACCACTGAACCAAGGGAGTCATGTTGGTGAGTATGCGGAGCATGCTGGTGGGAGTGAGCGAGTGAATCAATTCCTCCTCGTCCTCCATTTGCCCCAGCTCCTGATACTGTCCTGTCTATTTTTGTTTGCTGCTTCTTTAGAGAGATTTCCAGCTGACTCTCTTGTCCAGGTCCTGGACCAGTTCCTTGTCCAGCAGTGTTTGCTGTTCCTGGTCCCACATTATTAGTGGCATTATTGGTGCGAATGACACTCTGTAGTTGGTAGCGTTCCTCAGATGCCTTGTTCAGTTCATAGGCAGATATTCCCTTTGTTTCTTCTCTACTTTGCGACATAGATTGTGGCTGTGCTGACTGCTGCTGGGACGTCACCTGTGGTGGCTGTTGTGGAGTGTGGTGCTGAGATGGAAGGGGTGCTGGGCTTTGGGAGTGCAAAAGGTGCTGTATTAGAAAATCATCATCATCATCATCATCATCATCTTCATCCTCCTCTTGAGATCGTTCAATGCCAAGCATATCAGACTCTGACTTGCTCTTGTGTGGTACAGAATGATAAGGCTGTGCCTGTTGTGGTGGTGCCCGTGTGTCTGAGTAACCCTGTGGAGAACCTAAAAAATTGGGAGAGAGAACTGATGATAGGTACTTATTACCCCCAGTTCCTCCTGGAGATTGTGCAGGGTGAGTGGGTGCAGGGGAGTGCAGTCCAGGTCTAATGATTGCAGAGTTAATTGAAGGTGAAGGACTGGAATCAGGAAGGTGGTATGATCCTCCAGCCCCACCACTTGCAACACTATTACTGCTATTCACTGCTGAACTACCTCCTGTTGAGCCAGTACCACTACTTGTTGAACCAGTGCCACCTCCAGATCCAATTAGGGCAGGTGAATGTCCCGTACCATCATAGCCCATTGAAGGGCTTCCTGCTCCTCCAAGTGAGGGTGGTAAAGAACCATATCCTGATTCAGAACCATATACCCCCTCCCCTGAAAATGAACGCCCTGTCGCTCCAAGACCCCCAAACCCTTTTCCTGATCCCCCAGGACCAGAGCTAACTTCTTGGGTCTGAGGAGAACTGAACCCCCCATAAGGCTGGGAGAGATGGGATGGTGGAGGTTGACTTGGCGAATATGACTGCGAGTGTTGTTGTGGTGGGGTTTGGCCAGGGTGACCAGAGTTGGATTTAACAGGAGCCACAGGAGAGCCATAAGTGGAAAGGCAGGGTTTAGAAGGAGGCTGTTGTGTTGCAGAGGAGGAAACAGGGAGTGGTGGAGGAGGTGGCGGAGGGGGTTGTGGTGCAGACTGGGGAGGTGGTTGCTGCCTTGAAGGAGCAGAGGGGGTGCTAGACGAAGCACTCGAGTTTGAGGAGGTGGAGGAGGATGAAGTTGTAGAGGAAGCTGAGGGAGGTGTGTGAGGAGTTCTGGATGAAGAAGAGCTAGAGGATGAATAGCCACTGCTTGAACTAGAACTCTTTCCTGATTTCCCAACACTACCACCAGAGGCAGCTGATGAGGATGTCGAGGAAGAGCTATACGGGGGCTGAACTATGGGGCGGTACAATTGGTCTGAACGAGGTGAGGGCTTGGGGTCAGATGAGGGGCTCTGGTCACCAAGGGGGCTACAGTTAATTCCACCATGCCGATGATGTGAGATCTGCTGGTAGCCTGATGCTCCACAGCTAAGATAATGTTGCAGAGGATGCGATGTGGACGAGGGCAACTGGGACTGTGAAGGGGAAGGTCTCTGGTAGTGCTTAATCACACTGTCTTGCCTTGGAACTGCTCTTTCCTGTGGGGTAGGTGGTTGTGAAGGTGCAGGTGTTGAAGAGAATACAGAAGCATTGTACAGATGGGTGGACTGCTCTTGAAGCTGGGAGGAGAGCAGGTTAAATTGAGGGGGAGGTAAGTGGCGGGCAGAGGATGATGTAGGTGCTTGAGCCTGAGGACCACTTGAGGGCTCCTGTGCTCCTCTGTATGCTGCTGCACTTTGTGATGAGAGAAGACGGTCAAAGCCCAGGCTGGATTGGGATGATGTTTTTATGTGCAGTAAAGGATCATGGGGTGATAGGAGGCCATTGGAGGTAGGGCTGAATGTAGGTGTATCATGGAGGGACAGTGATGGCGTCACCCCGGAGAATGAACGCCCAGAGAAGGAGGCAGGGTGCTGGTATGCTGACAGGGCAGAGGAAGAAGGGAATGAGCTAGATCCAGGCAAAGCACTGGAGATGAAGAGCTCAGCAGGGGCTGGGGTATGCATTGCTACAAAGAGGGAGACAGATAAAACCAAATCAACTAGATTACAACTACATCTGCAGGAATATTAATCTGCATCATATACCATCCTGTATAGGACAGAAAAATTATGCATCGTTGGGTGCTTACCAGTCTGCCATGACGGGGTACGGAACTGAGAAAGGAGGGATGAGGCAGATGGGGGAGGCTGTGGACCTCGGGATTCCAAAGCAGAGATCAGATTCATGACTGAAGCATCAGGCCCTGAGGGGCTAGCATGATGTAACCCAGCATCAAACAAACCCGAAAGCCCTATAAAAGAAGTCATAGTATATATCAACCTGCTAATAATATGTAACCAGTGTTCAATGTGAAGTATCATTTGCAGCTAAAATTAACAAAACCATTTTAAAAATATGTCATCAGAGGAACAACTCAGCAAACAGTTTGATTCAATATGGACATACAAACACATTTTTAAAAAGATGAACATATTTTTAAAAGACATTTTTAATATATATTTTTTTAAAGTTCCATTGTCCTCACCTAAGCTCCGGCCTGCAGCCCCCCATGCCCCGGCCTGTCCAGAGCTGCCTGGGTGGTGATTAGTAGCATAGCCCTGCAGGGGGTGTGGTGTGGCATAAGCTTGACGATGCAGTAATTCGGAGTCCGGATGGGAGGATCTGGAGCTCCCATACATCAGACTGACAACACAGGTGAAAAAGGAAATAGAACAAAAACAGAATGAGAGTAGGAGAGTGGAGACTTACTCTACAAACAAAAGATCTTTGCATACAATTAGTCCTTAAGCTACAGCCCATGTAGTTTTGAATAGTGTTATGTGTTAATACACAAACCAGTCATTTAACATCGTACAGAGTCCAGGTCTGTTGAGCTGTACTATTCCGTAAATCCCGGGGTAGAATATCAGCCGCTCTTGCTGTACATTATACCCTGCTCAGTTGAGCTACACACACAGATTAGATGTTTAATCAGCCTATTCACTTCCATATCCTCCCTCTCCCAAACAGCCTCAGGATCCGACTCTATCCAGTCTCCACTACAACAATGCACATGCTCATTATCCTCGTACACACTCAGTCCTTCAGGCGAAGAATGTCAAAATCTCAAGACCTGTTTTCAGCATCTCCAGTGCACCATTAAACACTTGCCTCTGGATTGTGTTCACACATGTATCAATAATCAAGTGTTCCACATAATTCCAGAACATTTACTGTGACACCATAGTATATTAAATTATATTTTTAGATTGTATGCACATTTAGGGAGGTATAGCAAAAAGAACCAGTAAAATCTTTAATACAAAAACAAAGCCATGCTATAATTGTGCATTTTTATCAGTCATCCACATTCTCTGTACTTCTTCCTCTGCTGTAAACGTAAACCCAGCTGTTCGCTCTGATTGGACACAGCTCAGCAAATGAGCTGTCTTTTGGCATCTCTACAGACTGTTGTTCCCTTTCATAAGAGTGGGCAGTTGAGCTGACAATAGCAGTTAGGATGTTGCTGAGGTGAGACAGAGCTCTCATTGATAAAAGCTCTCTTGTGACTGAATTGCCTTGGTAACCCCCTTCCTCAACAGGCTCTTAATGGGAGTACAGCTCTGTTAGTGTGGATCGCTCCACTCAGAGGCCAGTGTGGGAAGCCACAGACGCCACACACTGAGCGAGCACGTGGTGAGGGGGTGGGTGTTATTCAATATGAGCAGCAGAATGCAGAACCAGACAGTCTATCTTTAAACCAACAGAGAAAAATAAGTGAGTTTACACTTGTGTCATTTCATTCTACTTTTCGTGAAAATAAGAAAAATAAATCGCAATAAAAACATTCCAAAGACACATACATATGTTATTATCCTGCCATTCAGTATTCTGTGAAGAGAAAACACAAAAATAAATTTCAATTATTATCCACTTGGCATCTGTGCAAAAAGTAGGAATAACCGAAGCTCACGCTCGGGGGATAGCATCTGAGAGCTTGTCCGTGTCATTCAAACGCACCCTTGTCTCAGAGGCAGGGGTTTTGTGTAATTAACTAGAAAAAAAACTCTAATGAACTGAATTAAATGGTTAAACGCACAAGCAAAAGAGCACACATCTCACTCATGCACAGCCTCACTGGTTTATCCAATAACCACATAAATATCATCATGGCTCTGGAGAATTGTATGTGTTGTTTGCAGTCAATAATACAAAACCACTGCTTAAGACATTTAAGAGTTCTTAAATAAAGAGTTCTTTATTTTGGCAACAAAAGCAAAAGAACCTGATGTTAATTTTTATGGAAGGAAGAACAAATCATAATTTTCAAAGGACATACCAAAATTCAATGAGACTCCCAGTCAGTCAGATGCCTCTCCAGCAACCGAACCCAGTCTCTCCTTCAGAACCAACCTCACTGCTCACATTCATCAGCATTCATGTGCTGTACATTAAAAATAATTCTTCTCTAAAGCTTGTGACATCTCTTGCAAGATCAAAGAGACTGTCATGGTGTCACAGTCCTTAAGATTGACATGAGGGTTGATAGAAATTGGTCCTTAATTAGGTGTTAATCCCAAAGAGATGAACCACAGACCCAGAAGGAGTAAGAGATGGATCCCTGGAGGAACAAGAGAAATTGATGGATGTCACCCTACACACACACACACACACACACACACACACACACACACACACACACACACACACCAGCTATGCTTGCTTGCTTGCTTTCCATCTCTCTTTGCTCATTTTCAAACCAATTCCTTTCATTTCCCTTTTGTGGTATTCCTCTATCATGGTTCACTTGCTCTTCAGGTGATTCCATGCATGTTTGCGCTTCTTCAGTTCTGTGTCTGTCCGACACACACACACACACACACACACTTCTTCTCCAGTGGGTAATCATCACCCAAGTCAGCCCTTGTTCAAGGATCCACTGTTCAGGTGTACTCGCTGCATTACACCTTTCTTCTGCAGTCTCCAGCACCACTTATTTCTAAGCTTCAGCACCTTTGGCCCACACCTTTAGCCAATCATTTACTCCATGTCTCCTCCAGCTTCAAATGAACCAGTGGAATAATATACCTCAAGCTGCTGAGCAGAGAGGGAGAGAGAGAAATTATGAGTATGTGACATGCATGAAAGCAAGAGGAGATAAATTATAGGCTGAAATAGAAAGCTCTATTAAATCCACTGTAAAGACATGCTCCTAATTTAATGGATTGCAATCCCTCCTCACAGGTGCAACATGTTTACGGGCTGATGGGAAACTCAACTGTTCCCATTAATCTCCATTAGACACATTCAGTGTGTGGTGGGTCCGTGGAACCCTGTACAGCTCTCCACAGTCAAGTGGAATATGTAAACATGCGTGCACGCCCCATCACACAGGACTGAATGGCGATCTTTATATCACAAAACGAACAAAGAGAAATCAGATGTGAAACCCCTCTTTACAATCCAAAAACTTGATTTCTGGATTGCTGTGGGATTTTCTTCTACGGATACGCCTTGCGTTGTGGAATTATCAGGTTAAAGTTGTATCTCTACAGGAGGTTAACTCACACGTGTTGCTGTCGTATTTGAATAAATGCTGGAAAAATCCACTGTCAGAGACCTGGAGCCTGAAATTATTTCACTTCATTTCATATTCATTTAATACATCAGCATGTTTCATCACGGCCTAATGGAGGGACACACATAGTCCCACACCACCAGTCTCGCTCTGAACTAATATTAATTCAAAACAAAAGCAATTACAATTTCTCCCCCAAAACTAAAAGAGGAGCGATTCAATTTCACTTCATTTCATTTCACTCGGATGATGCTCTCTGGCGGCGCGGAGACTGCAGTGCTGAGGTTTGTCCGGTGTCTTATGAGTAAGAATTGCTCATTAAGGATCCCGGGTGCCATCAATCCCGTCTGTTGTGCGCAGAGATGCCCTTGACTCAGAAATGCAATCATAAACTATCCACCAGCCCAGGAGCAATCACTCCTACCAGCAGAGTCCACACGAGAGACAAACAGGGGTGTGTGTGTCTGTCTGTCTGTCTCACCTGGTCCACCACCACAATAATCGTACGCACGCGCGCGCACACACACATACACACACACAATACCTACACTCTGCTGCAATCTGCCAGTGTGGTACGGTAGTATTTGGATGGGATTAGTTGTCTGGATGTGCGTGTGATTAGTACACATCGTCTGTACTCAGTCATTCTGATTGATTCACATGGGATAAATGTTGTCTGTCTGAATAACAACGCTCGTCAAACTCTTTATACAGAAGAAAAAGTGATTAACTTATTTTCCCACAGAATAGAACTCAATCTTTACCAACATGTCAGTACTGATGGGATTTATACGACCTGGAGTTATTTATATAAAGAAGGTAAAATCTGTGCAGACCAGAAAATTAATGACAGGACAGATTTTGACTAAAATCCCAGAGAAACTCTGGGAATAATGGCATTACACACCTCCACATGGAAAACTAATCCAGTGTGAATAGGGCTTAAGGAATTACACTTTACACACTTTACACTTGAACAATTTGTAGATTTTCAAGGGCAGAACATTCAACATTCTGAATACTGCAGAAAAATTAATGTTTCTAGAAACTGAGACTGGGAAAAGAACCTTCATTACTCGAGGTTAAAATTAGAACCACATCTGGGATAAGAGAGGAATGGAATGGATTTACTTGAAAGCGACACATTTCACTGGAACCTTGGTGACAAAATGCTTTGTGACATAAAACAGGGAAACTTGCTATTCTCACAGTTACTCAGTCGAACACAAGACCTACAAACACCTAGTGCATGGGGTTCGGGATGAAATCATACTGAAAGTGGAACTTTAAATTGTTGAAGTTGTCAGAGAACATGGACAAAATAAAAACCTTCTGAAATAAGAAAAGATGCTTTGCACCAGAGTGAACTATTCGTTTATTTCCACCTGCAGTCAGTGTGCAGGAAAATGGAGAGAATAACAAGAATAAAACTACAAAATGACAAAAAATTACACCCTCATGATCCCCGGGGG
>JAOBRE010000014.1:2790717-2801625 GCA_027574745.1 Occidentarius platypogon
TGTTGACAAAAATTGCTACTATGTTTGTTGTTGTTGTGAACGAGCGAGTCGCCAGAGGTCCGTAACCGGGGTCCGTACCATAGGATACGGACCCGCTCGCCAGCCAATCAGAGCGCAGGATTTGGACCGTGAAAAAAATAAAATTAATTATGAACAGAGAGTGAAAAGATTTAATATCGACAGTAAAGTATTTATCAAACAGTAACACGCACTGTCAGTTTGTCTGGTTTTTAAGTCACTGACTTATGCTGTAGTGAGTGACGTGTATCGTTTGAATGGTGTGTGTGTGTGCGCGCGCAGGAGCAGTTCAACAGGTATGAGCGAGCCATCTACGCTGTGCTGAGCGGAAATCTCCGACAGGTAACGTCACATCCGAATTATGAGCCTTTGTTTCATCTTTCACACTTATATTTTTTTTTTTATGGCGCGTGACTAGTGGCTATGAAGTTACTTTTGCCTCACAAAGCATCCAGGGTGGTGGTTTGGCAGCACAGGAAGCGCAGTACACACACTTTCGATTTAATTCAGTTCAGTAAACTTTATAGATATGATTGCATACATTTACAGTAATGCCGAAGCATCATAGAAAAAATATCTATAAGTACCCGTATCAGGAAATTGAGATTAGAGAACAGAAATTAACATTATGAGCAATCATTTAATATATATTTCATTTCCTCATCATAATAATAAGTCACTGTTAGGGATATACTACACATAGAAGCACATCATTATTTTGTCGTGTTTAAAATCTCTCTTTTAATTTCAAGCTAAATGTGAGATTAATTAAATTTTCTGGGATGAGATCTCAGAGTTCAGATTTGTCCCATTCTGTTGGAGTGTCTCTGTTTGGGGGTGATGATTCCTTTACAGTTTGAGGGACAGTGAGTGAGCGATCTTCTCCAGGAAGCATTTAAATCGGATTAAAAGTACAACTGGTTTTAAAACTGCGGTAAACCTGTATGGGTAAGGGCGTGTCCAACACTTGGCTCATCAGTCTGGTGCATACGAGCTTGAGCAGGTGTTTGATTCCTCTCAGGCCTGCCAGACCGGAGCTGCCTGTTGGGTGGCAGAGTCACTGGGCTAGTTCTGGGATACCTGGCTGAGGGTCTGGTCCATTGTGCTGGGGGTGGTGACAAGGAAGTGGATAGCAGTGATGGTCCAGTATTTGTGCTCCAGTCTTCCTCGGTGGTGATCTGCAGAGTCATCCGTTGCTCCTCTGGCGGTTGCATCCAAGAGCAGCATCCTCTAGGTTCTTGCCAAATGAACCTTCCATGTCCTTAGTCCTTAATGCACATCCGCAGGTGATTTCTGCATTTACCAGCTGGGTAGTGGCCTTGGCGGTTGGTGGAGGGAGATTTGGTTGTCACTCTGTTTAAAGACTTGGCCAGTCTTTCCTTTTGTCTTCTCAAGTTGTTAGTGCCAGTGTGAGTAATGATGTGGCTTGGCTCACTGGAGGTGGTCTTAGTGATGAGTTCAAGTGCAGTGCTGGTCTTGGGACCTCAAAGTTTAATGACTTTGTGTCCAGGAAGGAACTGCTGTTTTAAGAATTTTCCACTCGAGTCAAGTAAGATCACAAGATCTCTGTGGGTGTGGTCGATTTTTACAGCTCGTCTCTCTGAGACTGGGGGTGGGGTGTTGCATCAGAACTCTGAGGCTTGCAGGGCCGTGGCTCTGCTTGGATGGGCTGCGGCTTGGGTGGCCCTCACTGGGGCTGTGGACTTGGTGGCTCTTGCTTTGGGTTTGGTGGTCTTTGCTGTGGGCTTGGTGGCCCTTGCTGGTAGATAGTCCTTGGTGGTCCTTTATGCATGCTTGGTGGCTCTGGCTCGGGATTTGTTGGCTCTAACTGGGGAGTTTGGAGGCTTTGCTTGGTGTCTTGGTGACTTTCACTGTGGACTTGGTGGTCCTTGCTGCAGGCTTTTTGGCTGTGGATGGGGATTTGTTGGATCCAACTGGGGTCATGGTGGTCCTCGCTGCAGGCTTGGTGGCTGTGGATGAGGTCTTGGTGGCTCTGGCTACAGGCTCATTGGTCCTCACTCTGGGCTTGGTAGCCCTCAGTGCGTGCTTAGTGGATCTTGCTGAGGCTTTGGTGGTCCTGTATTGGGGCTTGGTTGCTGAGCGGGAGGTTGACTTTCCTCTTCAAATTGGGGTGATGACTGATTGGTTTGGCGGTTCTATAGCTGCTCATTCAGGCTGTTTATTGTCTGGTCTCCAAGGTGTACGATGTCTTCTCCCACTGCATTACGCTCAGTCCTTGGAGTGTCATCGTCTTGAAGCTATGGCCCTTCTTCTCTCAGCCCCTCTTCCTCCTCCGTGTGTGTTCCTGTCCTGCCTCCTTCCTCCCCTGCCTCAGTGTATCTCTCTCTCAGGGCCTTTAAGGTATTAAAGTCCTCTAGAACAGAACTGAGCCTGGCTTCTGTACCCTGGAACATGATTGTTCCGCTGTCGTAGATATTCACAGTGAGATCACCGTCATTGCCAGTTCCATTTATTTTTATCTGTTTGCCTTTATCTATGAGCCTTGTTGTATGGTTTGTGTAGTGGCTACAGAGAGCCACGTGCCAAGCCTCGATGCTGGCTGTGTATAGCAGGAGATTTGTGATTATGCCTTTATTTTCCGAATAATCTGCTCTGAGAGTTTCTGGGTCCTTTCTCAGTAGCTTGTCTTTGTAAGCTTTCTTAGCATCTTTCCCTTTTAGGTCTGGTGGATAGGGTATAAGAAGATGATGGAGATTTCTTATTGCGTCAGCCATTACTCACACCCTGTTTGGAGTGATGTAAGCAGAGAAGCTAAAGATATTCTACAAGTATTATATAGAGTTGGAGGTTCTTACCTCACTGCTTATCACAGGTAGCTTGATTAATCTAAAAGTTATCCTTGAAGTTATCAATCATGTGTTGTTTTCTTTATCAGCTGTGACTCCGTCCTGAGTTCCTGCTCCTCTCCTGATGTTTAGTCCGAAAATATTTTTTGTTTTCCTCCTTGAAATGTGGTCCGAGGAAATAATCCTTTAGTTTATCTTCTTTGGTCAGGATTTTTTTTTTTTTTTTTTTGATTGCTTTAATTTTCTTTTAAAACCATTAAAAACTGGTTTCACTCCTTTCTTCTCTCTCTCTCTCCTTCTTCTCTCTCTCTCTCGCGCTCTCTCTCTCTCTCGTGTAGTTGTTGCCTGTGTGTGAGTCATGGGAGGATACGGTATGGGCATATTTTCGTGTGCTGGTCGACTCGTTGCTTGAGCAGGAGCTGCGTTCTTCAGGGCTGAGTCATGAGGAGCTGGAGGAGCTGCCCAGAGAATACCTGGAGGCCAGGTGAGCACTCGCTGTCAAAGAAATCACGTTCAGCTTGTTTTGCTCCTGGGAAAATTATTTTAAGTTCAAATTCAAAGTGTTTATTGTCATATGCACAGGCTTTTGGTTGGGGAACTTCCTGATCTGTATGGTGGGCATGATGTTGCGGACACGTGCTGATGTACCCAGTCACATACTCAGCACAGTCCTGTATACTGACAGAAGAGTCCTCCAAAGTGGCTGCAGCTTTAAACACATCCCCAGTCTGTCCGAGCAAAACAGTCCTGAAGGGTGCTCTCAGTCTCTGGGCTCCAGAGTTTGACTTGTTTGGTGACCGGGTTTGTTTGTTTTAGTCTTTATCTGTCAGCTGGATACAGGAACAAAGAGAGGTGGTCCGAGTGTCCGAAGTGGGGGTGGGGTGCAACAGGAAGTGGCATTAAATATTCTGGTCTTTACTTTTGCTGGCACAATTTTAATTTAGTATTAGAATGTAGCCATATTGCTGATCTGATTAATGGTATGTCTGTTTTTTTCCTCCTGTTTTTGTCTAGTTAATATTTAAATGGATAGAGATGAATGCTCCTGCAGTGATATGGTTGGCCTCAATATGCGTGACCTAAGAAATCTTTTTGAGCAGTGGTATTTTGGATCCCACTTTAGTCCACACTTGCTCTAGATAATGTTACACTGGACAGGAGCAAAGCAAAGGCAGTTCCATTATTTTTTGTGATCAAATGTTTATTAAAGACTTCAATGATTACAACAAACAGTGGAGAATTAGCAAAAACACAACTGAGTACAGTAGGTACCCATCCCCCTCCCCACCTCCCCTCACATATACCCACCTGCTACAAAGCCCTCCACCCGCCCCCCAAAAAATAAAACCCACATCAGAACCAAAACAGTGCATGACCGTAGAAACAAAAACACAACAACAACAAAAACACCAAAAAAGAGAATAGCTGCCATAAGCATGCCCGCCAAGTCGCGCCAATGGGACGTACACAACCAACAACAAAGAAAACACGCTAAGACATAGACAAAGACATACAAATAATAGGGGAAAAGATCCATAATAAACAGGATGAAGTGCTACAACTAAATAATATTGGTAAATCACCTAAGAATCTCCTTAAGAGAGTCAGCTGCAAGAAGCCAGCCATTTAAAGTCTTTTCAGTGGCTCCATGAACCCAAGCTGTTGACAGTTCCAAATATACCACATCTAGAAAAGACAGAATGCACTGTCTGGTGCTGAGCACCTGGGGGGGATTTCCATCGTAGTACAATCATTTTTTTAGCAGCTGTCAGGCCAGCCAACACAATACGCTTCCTCAACCTATCAATATTCAATTCAGACAGGTCATTAAGTAACAACACTGGGACATCAACTGGTACCGTCACTGATAGCAAATTAGAAAGTGTGGCTGCAACCCTAGTCCAAAACTGAGCAACTGGTGGGCAATCCCACATCATATGGAGGAAAGTTCCAGGTACATTTTGTGTACAAAGAGAGCACAAGGGAGAGTCTTTTAAACCCATGATATATAGCTTGCGAGGGGTGAGATAGGTTCTGTGTATGAAATTAAAATGGATCAGCTGGTGATCAGGATTACGAGAAGCCTCCTTAATGCTGTCCCAAACATCCTCCCATTCAAATTCAGCATCCAAATTAGGATAGTCTGACCGCCACACTCTATTCAATGGTAACTCTGCATAAGAAAACTCAAGAATAAATTTATATAGTGAAGTTACCAAACCCTTAGTTTTGTTTTGTACAGTAATCCGTCTATATAGGGGGTGGACAGGAAGGGGTTGTTGCCAAGGAACACCATAAGCCTTGAGGGCTGACCTGATCTGCAAATAAAAGAAAAAGGACGAACCTGGTAGGTTGAAAGAGTTTTTGAGTTCTTGAAAGGAACATAAAGCAGCTTCATTAAAGAGGTCTCTTACATAATGAATGCCAGTATTGCTCCAGTAAGAAGAGGAGATAGGTCTTCCTCCAATCAGCAATCCATTGTTGTTGAAGAGAGGAGAAAAAGTGTGCCATTTGAAGGACAGTTTACATTCAGATTCCACTAGACGCCATGTACGAAGAACATTGGATACTATGGGGCCAAAGCATAGAGAAGCTTGTTTGTTAGAGACGTTGGAAAAAAGTGCATCTTCCAGACTCCATGGTTTCACTATGTTGTTTTCTAAATCACGCCAAGATACAGGTGTATCTGCGTCACGCCAAACCAAAAGTGCACGAAGGACAAAAGACCAAAAATAATACTTAAAATTAGGAACTGCTAAACCACCATCCTCCCTGTTCCTGTGCAAAGTGGAAAGTTTAAGACGTGGGCGCTTTTTATTCCAAATGAATTTGGAAATATCAGAATGAAGTGTTTTCCAATAATTCGTAGGAGGGCATAAGGGAACCATAGAGCTAACAAAATTAATTCTAGGTAAAATATTCATTTTAACCATGGCAATTCGCACCTGAAGAGAAGCAGGGAGAGAGGTCCATCTGTCCATATCAGATTTAACGTCTTTATATATTTCAGAAAAATTGTGGGATGAGATACGGTTCAACGAAGGAAAAATTTGAACGCCAAGATATTGGAAGTGTTGGACTACAGGGATATCAGTGGGAAAAGGCATCTCTCTCGCAGCATTGTTAAGGGGTAGTAGATTTGGACCAGTTGATCTTAAATCCAGAAAGAGCACCAAACTGTTCACAGACTGATAATAGGTTAGGTATAGATTGCATTGGATTTTTAATAAAGACTAGTATATCATCTGCAAATAAAGACACTTTGTGACAACTATTGTGGATAGAAATGGGTTCAATGGTGGCTGTCTGTCTGATCATCTGCGCTAGAGGTTCAAGGGACAGTGCAAAAAGCGACGGGCTCAAGGGGCAGCCTTGACGAGATGACCTGGAGACAGGGAATGGGGTAGAATATATATGCCCAGTCAACACTTGTGCTGTGGGGTTAGAGTATAAGACCTGGACCATATGAATAAAATTAGTACCAAAACCCATATGCTCCAAGACAGACCACAAAAAGGTCCATTCTAAACGGTCAAAGGCCTTCATTGCATCTAGAGACAATACCGCTAGAGGTGTTTCTAAGCTAGACGCAGCGTCAATTACATGTAAAAGCCGCCTAACATTGTCCTAAGCCAGTCGGGATTTAATAAATCCAGTCTGATCACAATGGATTAGGAAAGGCATGTATTGTTGAATACGTCTGGCAAGTAATTTAGCATATATTTTGAGATCAGAGTTTAATAACCTAAGAGGTCTGTAGCTAGCACAGTCTGCAGGATCTTTATCTTTCTTCAACAGTAAAGATACTAATGCAGTGTTAACGTCTCGAGAGAAAGTACCCCTTTCGATTGAAGCTGTAATCATCTCTAAAAGTAGAGGGCCTAGCTTTCCCCAAAATGTTGAATAAAATTCAGGAGGTATCCCGTCTATCCCAGGAGATTTGTTTTCATCAAGTGTTAAGGGTTGGTCCAGCCTCAAGGCATCTCTTGTTGTTAACTGTGGTAAATCAAGTTGTCTGAGGAAGTCCTCACATTTTTTCTTTTCTGGTTGAACCTCTGATTTATATAAAATGGAGTAAAAATCCTGAAATGCCTGATTAATATGTTTAGGGTTTGTAGTAATGTTGCCACTTGCAGCTCTAATAGCAGGAATGTCTGCAAAGCGGTCGTTTGACCTGATTTTCATTGCTAGTAAATGACTGGGCCTTGAACCATGAAAATAATAACGTTGCCTGGTTCTGTGTATTAAAAATTCAGATTGTTGTTTCAAAATATTGTTTATTTCTTTCTTAATAATGCAGTGTTGGGTTTCTACATGTTCAGAGTAATTATTTTGCAAGATGGTACTAAGTCTAGATAATTCTGCTTCTAGTGTTTGCAATTTAGCAGACTTAACCTTTCGCAGATTGGAGCTGAATCTTATAGAATGACTTCTGATAAATCCCTTTACAGCATCCCATAAAATTCTAGGATCCTGAACTGAACCAATATTGAAGGAAAGGAATTTGTCTAGCTCAGTAATAAATTGTGTTTTGTATTCCTCATTCCTCAATAATGAGGAATTGAAGCACCACCTTATGGCCCGCTTCGTTATGGAGCTAAGAGTAGTATGACACAAGACCCCCTTGTGGTCAGACAGGGCAACAGGAAGTAACACTGCAGAGTTTACTGTTTCAAATAGTTGTGGGGAAGAAAAAAGAAAATCAATCCTTGAAGAGGTTTTATGCCTGTGTGAAAAAAATGAATAGTTCTTTAGAGTGGGGTTAACAGATCGCCATATATCTATAAGACTCAAGTTTGTCACTAGAGCTTGCAGAGCAGCAGTAGCCTGCATTTGGTCCCCAGAAGCATTAGGGCGAGAACGGTCAAAATTTGTGTCTAAAATAGTGTTCATGTCTGCCCCAAGTACAATATAATAGCCATTCAATTCCAGCATTTTTTGCATTAAGTGGTCATAAAAGCATTTATCATATTTGTTAGGAGCGTACACAGACGCCAGCGCAATTTTCCTTCCATATAAATCTACTTTAACTATTACTATTCTACCTTCCTTATCTGCCCACATGTCCAACACTTTGACTGGGAGACTGCGCCTCGCCACCACTGCCACCCCCCCAGTCTTTGTGTGGTAAGATGAGGAAGCAATAACGTGATAGAATTTATTTGCGAGACGTTTGGAGTCTTTTTCCAGTAAGTGAGTCTCCTGTAAAAGTGCAACGTCAATTTTCTTGCGACGAAGCATCGTCAAAACACTTGTGCGCTTATGTGGAGCATTCAGACCATCGCAATTCCATACAAAAAACGTCAGCTCACCCATTATCATCCCAATTCTTTCTCATAAGAAAGCAAAATAATATTAATGACAACAAAACTAGACGACCTTGGCAACAACAATTTCCAGGAAGGATATACGTGCAAAAACACACCCCCACTCTCCCCTCCCTCCACGAGAGCCTAGCAGACTCGTAGATCTTCCCCTTCAGACAGAGACCATGACAGTACAAGCACGGGACAAACAACAAAGAAGGAAACATAAAACACAACAAAATAAAGTAAAAATGACGGGTAAAAACATAATCCTTACTCATATCCGTGATCATGTAGGATATGGGGCAGCATAATAAAGAGCTCAACCCCGTAACATCAGCAAACAAAACCGAAGTAAGGCTAACTTGCCTAGGTTAGGATGATAACAATGTTAGGCTAACTAAACAGCAATGATGACAAACATATCTGCTAGCACTGGTGCTAGTTAGAAAGCTTGGAATGACTTTGATAAAGTCCAAGGATAGTCCATGAAAGAAAAATAAAATGACGATTCAGAAGAGAAATTGGTTACTCAGGCTGGTTCATCCTGTGTACCTGTAGCGTCATCCTGCTGTTCTTCCACTGCAGTGGAAGGTGGTATGATGAGGTCTGGCTGCATGTTCACGAAGGCTTCAGCATCCGCAGGGGATTCGAAAAACTCCGTCTGCACTCCCACTTTCACCCTCAGTGTGGCCAGATAGCGGAGGGAGAAATCCACACCTTTAGCCCTTGCCATGTCCATGGCATGTGAAAAAGCCTGTCACCTCTTGAGGGTGTAGTTGCTGACGTCGGGTGACAAACGAATCTTCTTTCCCCCAGCGGTGACCGTCTTCTTCTTTGCTGCACGCATGATACTTTGCCAGGTGGTGAAGCGTAGGACATTAAAGATCAAAGTGCGAGGACCCTGTCTGTTGGCGTCATCTCTGGGTCTAATGCGGTGTGCCCGCATGATTTCAAGTGGGCAGTCTTTCAGGGAGGGGAACCACCTTGGCAGAGAATGTGTGAGAAATTGCACAGCGTTGGATCCCTCTGCCCCCTCAACTAAGCCCACGATGCGGACATTACAATGCTACGATCTTCCATTTCAGCTAGCTTCCTCTGAAGTTGTTCTAGCATCGACTCATGGCTGCTTAGCACTGCAGTGTTGTCCTTCACCTTAGACCGTATCTTGCCAATGTCCTTATTCACAGTCCCAATACTCTCTCTCAGTGTCACAAGGTCAGTTTGTATCGCACTTAATTTTCCCTCGGTATCTTTACCCATTTCTTGCAGTTGGTTGAAACGGGTGTCCAGGTAGTCACGTTGCTGTTCAAGGATGGCTTCAATATCAGCTCGTCCTGCAGCAGCCTTGGCTGTTTTCGAGGAAGCACCGGTTTTCTTGCTCGACTCAGTCATCCCAGCTGAATAGGCAGTGTACACAACTGAAAAATAATCAAAATGGTTCTCGTAACGGTAATTAATTTAGAAATATTAAGGTCGGGGTCGAGGAGCGCAAAAACTATGCCGCCATCTTGTCCGGACGATCACGTCACAAAGCTAAATACAGCAATTCTGAGATTGAAAGGAAAGTTGGCACAGGTTTTTTTTTTGTGGTTGTTATGTGTTATGTTTTACTGGCTGAATTTCCTTGAAAATCTCTAGTCTTAACAAGGAGGTGCAGAAAAGTTGTTCATGAGGAAAAGCCTGTAAGGAAGACAGGTCGCACATAAAATCCCATGATACCACTTTATTTTTTGGATAAATAAAGGGGTGCATGGGGGGCTCACGTTGTGAGAACAATACTGTAGTTTTTCTGTTCCTGCGAATACCACTTTTAGGCTAAAAGTTAGCTAAGGTATTGCTTATGTTTAGCATATGGTACCTGTAAAATGCAACTTTGTGCTTAAAAGATCTGAACGGGCAGGTGTCTGTCTAAAGAGGTAAAGCACTGAATTGTATTGTCTTTGTATTGTTTGTGAGAAGAAAAGACATCGGTCTCTGTGTGCGCGTGGCTGCGGCTGTCTTTGTGTGTGTGTGTGTGTGAAGTCTAGTCTCTGTGTGTGCATGTGTTATTTTGTGTGTGTGTGAGAAGCATTGTCAAGGTGATATCAGAGCTCGAGCGGGAGAGTGTGTGTGTTTAGTGTGTGTGTGTGAAGGCCCCCACCTTATGATGCGCTCTTCTCTTTGAATCTCAGTGTCTGAATTTCTCTCTTTCTCTCTCCCCCTTTTCTGCCTCAGTGGTAATGAAGTTTTTTCTTTGTCTCTGTAGAATTGTGCATTACTGAGTAAAAGAGAAATGTGTGTATATGGAATAATTACAGGTAGGAAGGGTTTTTAAAAAGGAGACTCGAGGTATAAGAACACATTTTTGGTAAGAGTTAGAATACGAAAATATCTTCGAAAGGAGATTTCCTTTGAAAGCAGGAAAGAAAGATACACTGTTGAGAGCTTTAAAATAATAAGTTGATTGTGCTTTCAGGGAGACTTTGGACAGTAAAAAAACTTAAAAGGCGCACTACATAGAAGATTTGATTTACACTGGAATTTAGCTCTGGGGAGATACAGGGATTCCAAGGTGGTGAAGGTATTCATGGGAGGAAGGTAAATAATCCAGGGGTAGAGATTTTTGTAGTGTTGAGGAGTTTATTGGTTGCCAGATAAGAGAGCAAGAGCTGCGGAGAGATGTGTAAAATAGGCCCAATGCTGAGAAAAATTGGAGCTAGAATCTTGCCTGACAAGGACTCAATCACACCTAATTGTTTAGCAAGAGAACAATTGAGAATACAGGGAGAGGAAAT
>JAOBRE010000014.1:6778563-6788578 GCA_027574745.1 Occidentarius platypogon
CTGGGCCCTAAAGCCTGATTGTGTTGGGCTAAGTATATTGTGGCTCTGGAGAAAGTCCTTAAGCTGAGAATTTACTAGAATATTAGTTAAAATACAAACAAAAATACATGAGTGATTAAATCATTGAGAAGACAATGTCTTGATTTTATAATTTACTTTAGCATCTTAAATTCACTCTCTCTTTTATATTCAAATAATTCAAAGAGTCACCAAATCTGAATACCCACTGTTCTCACAAGGCATAGCCACAAAAAAAGCTCTGTAACACAAGCCCACAATGAAAAGCATGAACATTTAATCGTTATAGATCACATATTCTATTTTTTTCTACTCTTGACATTGTATAGTTGCATATTGTATAGTTACATTTAACCTTTTTCCCCCAAACAAAAGTAGTGTGTTTTTTCCCCATAAACATGGTCACAATTAATATTTTGAGACATGAGCCCTGGATATTGATTTAAAAGCAAAAGAAAACAAATTGTTATTCGTGTGTTTGCCCATGTGTTGATTTGGATGCTTGGCTCATCATTTTGTGGCTTGCATCATCTGTAGAAATTACAGCTGCAACTGCATACAGGAAGGGTATAAGGCCTGGCTTCCAGCTGGTTTAAATGCATCTGTTTTATTCTGCAGGATTTATTCCTGCTTATATTTAGGATATAGCCCTCATTAATAACATGATCTGTTTTGGGACATTGCATATCAAATGAATATGTTGCAATAAATACAACAAAGATTGAGGCTCAGTGATTCTCAAACCAAGTTTTGGGGAAGCTATTCAGGGGGAAAATGTAGATTTCTTTTTTTTTTGTACTTCAATCAACAAAACACAGCCTTGTCACACAATGGACTTATAATGTAATCAACTGAACAATGCAAAGAAAAAATAATATATGTGCAACATGTCCATAATACATGTCCATTATAATTTTTTTTACATGTGCAAATTATAGCAGGTTTTTCTTCTTTATCCAAAAAAAGCACATAAATTCATAGGATATCTATTAGGAATTATATGACTTTTAAAAATATAATTAAGTGAATTACTAAATATGTTCAATACTGTCTACCCAACCTAGATATAGTGCTACAGCCAGTACATTAAATTCAGTCAATGCTTTGGAGCAGTGTGCATTACAGTCTTACTCTCTGGTACTTTCATACAACTTAAACAAGAGTACTCATCTAAAAAGAGGTTATACCAGTGAAGCATCTCTTTCCAGAAGCTCTTCTTTCCATAAATCAGCACAAATCCGCTGACTGTGGTATAAAGTGCGGAGAAAAGGATGGATAAGCCCATGTTGTTTTCACTTTCCCAGGCTACTGTTGACTGAGTATAAAGATCTACAACCAGAAAACAAAGGAACACCACCACCAAGGAAAGACTCATCCTGATCACCCTCATCTGAGTACCCAGCTTTGGTGCATGGGTGCCATTGGTGCTTTCTTTCATGTGGCGTAGATGTACAGACAGGTGATATGAGATGGAGATACTGCATTTGATCATCAGTATACCTGGAATTACGTCCGCACTGATAACAAGATAAATAATGTAGCCATATCCTACAGCCCCATCTGGTATGATTGTACTACAGGCAGTGGTTCCAGCACTACTGTTGTGAAATGTCAAAGTAGTTAAAAGTGGCAAACAATTGGTAAAGCTACACACAAAAATTACAATCACTACAGTGAGAACATGCTTTAGAATAGCCTCCTGAATGCGTGTGTAGCAGTGGATAGGCTTAATCACAAGCTTGGTGCTATAAAAAAAGGTAAGGAAGGCAGTGGTCCACATAATTGAGAACTTCAGACAGAAAACTAACACCAATAGAATGGATTCCACAGTGGCAGACGTACAACTTATGTCCACCTGAACCATTGTCAGCCACAAGTAAGAGAGGACTTGATGACCAATACTACTGATAGATATACCAGTCATTATAGTGTCACCTGGGCATAAATGTAGGTGGTTCTTTCTGCAGTTTCGCTGGTTCACTAGTAAGATATAGAGATGGGAAAAGATTGTAAGAATGGCTAGAAAGCCAGTTAAGACCCAGATTCCAATCTGGTCCAAGGTACTCAGCATGATTGAAGATGTCTGCGTAGGCGCCTGGTATATAAGGAAAATTCGTTTATGAGGAGTTTTTAAAATGGCAAAATACTGTTAAAAAACATTCATGCTTAACAACATTCATTCATAAAACAAAACAAAAAACATTCATCTATTCTTATGCAAAATTTCATTAGGATGAAAAAGGATTACATTACCTCAGTGGCTTTCTCTATTTATATTACTTGTTCCAGTGCCTCTTGGATTTTAGAGAAGTAAAAATAAGTAATATATGTTTGACCCAACAATAATGTGAATCATTCTGAAGCATTGTATGATGTTCTGCAATGTGGACAGAAACATAAACTGGTGTTATATTTATAACAAGACAAGGCACTCTCCAGTAATTTCAATATACTGTGGGCAAATTATACATTTGCATGATCGGTCAATTTAGCCACCTCCAGATTTTGTGGTGTGGAAATTTACCTAACATTTAAATGCCTTTTTGTGACAGATCTTCACATAATACACTCTTTCATTCACATATGGTATAGATGCATAATACAAGCTTAATTTTAGATATAAGTATGTAATAATAATAATAATAATAATAATAATAATAATAATAATAATAATAATAACAACTTTGTGTGGCTCCTGATTTTTTCTTTTCTTTTTTTACAATTCAGTTTTAGTTCTTCATGCAGTTAGTATTTGAGACAGAGCCATTTTGTCTTCAGCAGCATAAAATGGTTTATAAAACATCCTTCCCTCTGTGATATGGTTTTGAATATATGAATATTAGTAATTTGAGCAACATATGGTATACATATAGTAAATCAAGAATTTCACTTTCATACAAAAGTCCTGAATCCTGATTTAGAAATTATTTGAATATACCCAAAATAAATGCAAGTCAAATTTGAGGTTGTACCACTACTTTGCTTGCCCTGCATGTTACCTCTCTTAAATAGTCCTTGGTGGCATCATTAGACTGAATATCCAATTATAATTTTGGCATATCCTAAATAAATTTCTTCTTCTTTCGGCTGCTTCCGTATATTCAGGGTTGCCACAGTGGATCTGTTCCGCATATTTGATTTGGCATAGGTTTTACACCAGATGACCTTCCTGACCTAACCCTCATCAATCTATCTAAGCTTGGGACCAGCACTAAATGTGCACTGTCTTGTACAACCCCAGTGGCTGGGTATTTTACCTCAGCTGCATTTCTTTGACAGGTGGGGGAAACTGGAGCACCCAGAGGAAACCTATGCAGACACAGGGAGAACATGCAAACTCCACACAGAAAGGCCCCCATTGGCCGTGAGGTTCGAACCCAGAACCATCTTGCTATGAGGCAACAGGGCTAACCACTACACCACCACACTGGCCAATATCCTAAATAATAATAATAATTTTCTCAAAACAACCTATTCTACATTTAAACCTGAATCTTTGTTTATTACATCAGTGATATTACAGTGCCCTCTACGATTATTGGCATGCCTTGAAAAGATTAGTAAAAAGGGTTAGTGAAAAATCCACTAGCACTGAAAAAAAAGATAAAAATCCAACTTTTAGTTGAAATAAATTTACTCAGAGAAAAACAATTATTATTTTCAACTAAAACACATGTGCCATGATTATTGGCACCCCTGGAAGTTATAACGAACACAGTGTTTTGCCTAAAACATGGCTAGATGACTCTTTACTGGTGAGTAAACTTCTGGTTCCTCTCCCTGCGCAGCCTCTGCCTCCTGCCTGTGGGGATAGTAAACCAGGGGGAGCTGGGGCTCCTTGCTATGTCTGCTGGAATGTCGTATGAGCAGAGAAACTCAGCTGTAACGCCCTGCTCACTGCAAACTCCAATCTTCGACAGAATCAACTGGAATATCTTTGAACATGTAGACCTGGAGGTATTCACTGGCCATTTTCTGTGTTACATCAAGTACTGCATGGACGTTGTCACAGTGGACAAACGCATCTGAGTCTATCCCAATCAGAAGCCCTGGATGACAAGGGAGGTCCAGTGGCTGTTGAAGGAAAGGGACATCGCCTTCAGGACTGGTGATACGGCTCTCTTCAGCGCAGCCCGTGCCAACCTGAAGAGAGTCATCCAGAAGGCCAAGTCAGACTATAGGAGGAGCATCGAGGATGATCTGGACAGGAACAACAGCAGGCAGCTGTGGCAGGGAGTCCAGCACCTCACCAACGACAGGACCAACATCAGAATGGCTGATGGGGACGCTTCACTGGTGGAAGAGCTGAACATATTTTCACCCGCTTTAAGGAGGAACCACCAAAGGCAGCCACACCAGACACAGTGGCCCATGGCAACTTCACCCTCACAGTGGAGGAGGAAGAGGTGAGGCGCACACTGTGAGCTGTCAACCCAAGGAAGGCTGCTGGACCTGATGGCGTCTCTGGATGTGTTCTGAAGGACTGTGCGGGCCAGCTGGCTGGGGTCCTCACCAGGATCTACAACCAGTCCCTGTCCCAGTCCGTTGTCCTACCCTGCCTGAAGGCCTCCACCATAGTCCCCCTGCCCAAAAAACCAACCATCTCCAGCCTTAATGACTACCGGCCAGTAGAACTCACCTCTGTGGTGATGAAGTGCTTCAAGAAACTGGTCCACAGTCATATCATGTCATTTATCCCTCCTTTGACACACACCAGTTTGTGTATAGGGCTAATAGATCTACTGAGGACGCTGTAGTCATAGCCCTCCATGCTGCACTGACCCACCTGGAGCAGCAGGGGAGCTATGCACAGTTGCTCTTTGTGGACTTTAGCTCTGCTTTCAATACCATCCTTCCCCACAAACTGGTGTCTAAACTGTCAGCTTTGGGAGTTTACATCTCACCTGCCTTTGGATAAAGGACTTCCTTATTGACCGCACTCAGAGGGTTAGAGTAGGCCCCCACACTTCCATGGCTATCAGCCTCAGCACTGGCTGCCCACAGAGCTGTGTGCTGAGCCCCCTGCTCTATACCCTCTACACTAATGACTGCACACCCGCAACATCTTCATCAAATTTGCGGATGACACCATAGTGGTGGGGCTCATCTCTGGAGGGGATGAGTCTGCCTACAGAGACAAAGTGGGGTGGCTGGTGACATGGTGCAGTGACAACAACCTGCTCCTAAACACGACAAAGACTAAGTTGCTAATTGTGGACTTTAGGAAGAAGAAAACAACAATTCAGCCTTTATTCATCAACGGGGACAGTGTGGAGAGGGTTTCTGACTTCCGCTTCCTGGGTGTCCACATCTCGGAGGACCTGACCTAGGGCACCATCACAACAGTACTGGTAAAGAAGGCCCAGCAGAGACTTTACTTCCTGAGGGTCCTCAGGAAAAACAACATCTCCCAAAAACTTCTGGTGTCTTTCTACAGCTGCTCCGTTGACAGCATTTTAACTTACTGTGTCTGTGTGTGGTACACCAACTGCATGATGGCACAGAGGAAGGTGCTCCAGGGGGTCATAAAGGACACCCAGAAAATAGTAGGCTGCCCTGTCCCCCCATTGGAAGAACTACACAGTTCCAGCTGCCTCAGGAAACCTCAACACATTCTGCAAGACTCATCACATCCGGGTCATAAGCTGTTTGAACTGCTGCCATCAGGCAGGCGATACAGAACACTTAAAACAAAGACAAACAGACTGAGAAACAGTTTCTTCCCAGTAGCTGTCAGCACACTGAATGCTGCAAGCGTCTAGATGTTTTGTATTTTTTATTCTTTCTTTTTAAAGTATTTTATATTTTTGTATATATTTTATAATTTCTCCCCTTTTATGTTGCACTGATCAAGGTCTGCACTTTAATTTAAATTTTGTTGTACGTTACAATGACAAAGATTTCTAATTTGATTTCTCATCTAATTTCTCTAATTAAGAATGCCTTCAGCCCAAGGATCAATAAGGTTGCTCCATTGAATTCTGATGATGATGAAATCATCAAAGACTGAAGCAAACAGATGGAGAGGTGGGCAGAACACTACCAGGAGCTGTACTCAAGGGAGAATGTCGCCATCCACCTAGTGGTTGAGGGCACTGCTAACCTGTCTATCATGGAGCCTTATGTATATAGCTATACATCTATTCATATATGCCTATACATGCATATACGGCTTTACATGGCAAATTACCCACATATATACCTGTATGTGCTAACTGTGTACGAGTCAAGTAGATCACTCCGATTGGAGAACATTCGCTCACTAGTCAGGTTGTGTGTCAGGACTGCAACATTTGGTCATCAATGCTTCAGCTGGACTGCCTCTAGTCTTTGGAACAATCTTCCATGCCATATAAGAGACTCAGGATCAGCTGACATTTTTAACTGTTCTCTTCCAACTCACATTATCTTATGATTGTGTCTGAACATAATCTAGTTAGGTTTCAACGTTAATTATTACGTCTTTCAT
Organism: Occidentarius platypogon; assembly: GCA_027574745.1. Taxonomy (NCBI): domain Eukaryota; kingdom Metazoa; phylum Chordata; class Actinopteri; order Siluriformes; family Ariidae; genus Occidentarius; species Occidentarius platypogon. The sequence goes on from JAOBRE010000014.1 coordinate 6,785,051, forward strand.
ACACTATGATTTTAATTGGTATTCTATCTTTTGTTTAATTTCATATTTCTACATACATTTTATTGTTAAGTGCGTTTGAATGTGCTCAATGTATGAAAAGAGTGCTATATTAAATGTGGTATATAAATTAATCTGGACAAACCACCCACTGAGAAAGAATTTAAAAAGTCCATTGACTCCCTAGCCTGTGGCAAAACTCCAGGAAAGGATGGCATCCCACCTGAAGTCCTCGAGGTTAGAAAGGAGACTGCTCTCCTCTAGCACCTGCACCAGCTCCTCCTTCAGTGCTGGGAAGAAAGGTCAGTGCCCCAGGACATGGGAGATGCCAACATTGTCACCTTGTGCAAAAACAAGGGCGACTGCAGCAACTGCAACAATTACCATGGAATCTTCCTCCTCAGCAGCTTTGGGAAGGCCTTTGCCCATGTACTGTAGCTCTCTCCAAACCGCAGTTGCTCACTGAGTGAGTATATCCTGAGGCACAGTGTGGGTTTAGAGCTGAGATATCAACCATTAACATGATCTTCACCCTACGTCAACTTCAAGAGACTTGTCATGAGCAGAGCCAACTATTGCACATAGCCTTCATAGATCTAACCAAGGCCTTCGACTTGGTTAGTAGGAGAGGCCTCTTCACCCTCCTTCAGAGGATTGGATGTCCCCCCAAACTCCTCAGGATGATTACTTCCTTCCACAAGGACATGCAAGGTACCGTACTGTACAACATCTTTGAACCTGTTCCCCATCAGGAGTGGAGTGAAGCAAGGTTGCATGCTTGCTCCAACACTCTTTGGTGTCTTCTTCTCCCTGCTGCTGTCCTATGCCTTCAGCCAGTCAGAAGATGGAGTGTACATCCATACCAGAAGTGACCGTAACCTCTTCCCACTTCCGGGCTGAGACCAAAGTGCGGCAGGTCCTTGTAAGAGAGATACTCTTTGCTGATGATGCAGCATGGACTGCACACTCCCAGGAGGTGCTACAATGACTTCTCACCTGCATTGCAAGTGGATGCAAAGAATTTGGCCTTACCATCAGCCTGAAGAAGACAAACATACTGGGCCAAGATGTGAGCAGCACCCCAAACATGTCCATTGGTGACTACATTCTTGGGGTAGTGGAAGACTTTACCTACCTTGGCTCCAACACCTCTAGCCACCTCTCCCTGGACGCTGAGCTCAACAGATGAATCAGGACAGCAGCATCAGCCTGTCAAAGAGGAAGTGGGACAACTCTATGCTGACAACCAACACCAAGATGCAAGTGTACCAAGCATGCATGCTCACCACACTGCTCTACAGAAGTGAAGCATGCATTCCACTTGCACAACTTGAGAAAGATCTTGGGCATCACATGGCAAGACAAGGTCACAAACAGGGATATCCTTGACCAGGCAGGCATTCCAAGCATGTTTGCTCTGCTCACACAGCAGCATCTGCACTGGCTAGGCCATGCTGTGCACATGGATGATGGCTGGATCCCCAAGGACATACCCTATGGCGAACTTGCCACTGGCTACAGGTGTATTGGAAAGCCTGCCCTTTGTTACAAAGATGCCTGCAAAAGTGACCTGAGAGCAGATGACATTAAACCAGCAGACCTGGAGACTGTGGCTAGTGATCACAGTATCTGGAGATCAACTGTCAAGGAGGATATTCAAGTGAAGTGAGGAAAAGAGAGAGGAGAGATGGGTAAAGAGAAGAGATTGCAGACAGCAGAGGACTGTTCTGGCACCTCCAAAACCAGGTGCGGAATTCACTTGCAGAAACTGCAACAGAGCCTGCCAATCCAAGATCGGTTTGTACAGCCACAGCAGGCACTGCAACCCCACAGACTGAAGAGGTCAACACCATGGCACAGTACTCCATTGTCTCTTGAGACAGATGGATGCCAAAGATGTATACTGAGTAATGGATCTGTTTGATTTAATGACAGTTCATTGGAAGTCTGCACAGTTGGTTGCATTAAGTCTGGGGCTCAGATCACTATGAACTGCAGATACTTTCATTATGAGAATAAAAGCTGCTTTTCTCCAAACCACACTTACAGACAAACTCTGTATTTAATGATGGTTTTACATCCCCTTCCTTTCCCAGGCTGAAGATAACACCTAATGCCTGGGAGGGAGATGAAAGTTGGGAGGAAACTCCATTTTTTTTCAGGAGAGAACACAATACAGACCTTTACACCACTGTAAAAAGATTATGTCTAAAAGATTATGGATAATGTATAGTATATGTAAAGTCATTACATTACACAGCACTAAAGGGAAAAATCATCATAAAATGGAGAGATTACAGTACATGTTACAGAATATATACAATTACAGAAAACATGTCTCCATCATAGAGATCATTATACAAATCCCCTCTACCCAACATATCTGGGAATCTCTAGTGGATTTCTGCTTAGCTGGCTATACTCCGTTCACAACAACACAAAAAAGGAGAACAGGATTTGAACTTTGTGGTTCTGTTTAAATCTCTTGTTGAACGCATTATAGAACAAGTTCTACCAGTAAAGAGGAAACATGCCTGTACTGTTCTGCCCCAACGTCTTGCCAGGGTCAACAGCAAGTTAACTCCTCTCCAACAAACCACACAGACAAGTTCCGGTTCACTCTTTATGGTCGGTTGTAGGGTAAAACTGAGAAATAAAACACAATCTATTCAGAATGCGATTTAGTTTAGCCAGCATGTAACGTAACATACATGTAGTCTTGTACTAAATAGTTTTCAAAGTTATAAACTAACTGAATTAGAGTCATTCATAAGCATCTCATAAATTATAAACATACCGACAATGCCTTCAAAGGCAACCTTGAGGCTCAGGAAGAAAAACAAGAAAAACAAGTAGCGTTAGAATCGTCAAGCAAGAGTTGAGCACCATGCTCTGTTTCCCAAGTAGAATAACATCCAATGCTTATGACATCATCAGTCAATTCCTTAAACACGAAATGCTACCAACATTTACCAGTAGATGGCAGGAGAGGACTGAGAATAACCTGCATTTCACGGCACTGAAAACAGGAGCAGTACATTAAACAGAACACTCCCCACCTGATACCCAGAGGGTTTCACTTTTTTTTTTTTTTAACATTTCTTTTTCTGAATATTAAAATAAACTCATTAAACTCAGTTAGGCATCCAATTGACCTTAACAAATGTTTTCATTTTTCAACAAACATTTTTAAAGCATCACACACTTCTCATTCCTTAACAAACATCACACATTAAACCTTGGTTAAAACACCACACACTTATTTATCTGGGGAAATGAGCAAGACCAGTTCATTCACAGGTCTGAGAAGCAGTTTAGTTCCGTCCTTTCTAGCAATTCTCAGCTGGACTTTGCGTACCCGTCCATCTTTGCTGGGGTACACATCTGTGATGATGCCAAGAGGCCAGTTGTTCCTTTTACATTGAGTGTCCTTGAGAAGCACCACACTTCCTTCTGTAACGCCCTTTAGTTACACACACAGTGTAATCCCTAATATTTCCAGTTTAACCATGTTGAGCTATACAGTCTGAA
>JAOBRE010000014.1:6836602-6848968 GCA_027574745.1 Occidentarius platypogon
CTGAAAAGAAATGTGTCGTCTTTACCTTTATGCCTTTTGGTGATCAGTTCATCTTCTGCTCACTTAACTATTCACAGTAACAGACATTTTCAGTAAGGGTGCCCAAACTTTTGCATGCCACTGTAAGAGTGAGTGAGTGGTGCAACAAGTGGGGTCATTTCAATATTACAAACTTTTCAGTATAATTAACTATTTGGACATCCCCCAAGGAGTTTATTATAGCAGGTTTGCAGTGTATTTACTTTTAATTATGTACTGATTTATTTGCATATCTGATGTACCTAATCCCTTAATTTTAAAATACATATGTGGGGAAAAAAAAACAGTGAAGCATTCATTTAACCATACTGCTGTTGTCTGTGTCCTTCTCTTCAATCAGCCATCACATATCCTCCTTTGTTAATTCCCTTTGCCTCTAGACATTTCAAGGGTAACACAGATGTACAAATAAGTAAATATACAAATACTGTATTCCATATCACAAATAAATACTAATTATTCACTATGTATTGCACCCTAGACACGATGTATATATTGGTCTTGTTTCTTATGGCAAAGGAAAGAGTTACAATTTAATAGCTACTATTTAATTACTATGAAACTTTGCAGTCTTATTTCTGTGGTATTACAAAGGTATTGCCAGCATTTGTCCCTAATAATATGGTTGAGTACACCTGAAAGTAATAAAAAAGAGCAGGAAGAGTGCTGTAAAGATGTGAACAATTCATCCAATTAATTAATATGATTATTTATGTGCTACTGTTTAAATATTTTGTTTAAGTCATGTTCATATTTTGCACATTTTGATTCCAAATGGCATTTATTCAGTTTGGGTGCATTTAAAGAAAATATGAATTTCAGGGTGAAATATTGTGATTTTCATTGACATTGCCTCCTACTACTTAACTCTGAATACAGCCCCTAGAGAACAGCAGCTGGAATAATGAGATAAAACACAGCCCCTTCTGTTGTCTTAGTTGCTTAATCTGAAAGACCTGAATAAGTTCATAAAGCAGTGAATGGACACTTCATTATATTATTATGGTAGAGACAAGAGGAGCCAGTAAAAAGCAATAAAAAGCTATACTAACAGCTGGTACACACTGACAATAGCAGTGTGGCCAGGGTGATATAATAAAAATCATAAACTGACAATAAATCTCATTCATTTTTAGGTGAAAGCATGCCAAGCAAAGTCAAGCATTAGTAAGATTACTCAACTGAAGATGCTGTAATAGAGGCACAGAGAAAAAGAAGGAGCATAGACACAGAAGGAGAGACAGGATAATTTGAGCATTTGCTTCATGTAATCTAAGACATAATCCATATTCTGCAATCTGCAACAAATTCAATAATGCAGAAAATGATGCATAATATGGAAATATCTTAAATCATGTTTAATTTAGAATTCTGCAATAATTAATTGATTAGTGTACAAACATTCCTCTGAGTTCCCAAGTACATTTTTTTTTTCTGAATTGGATTTCTGGTGTTGTGATAAAAACTTCCCTCACCTTTAACGTGCTGTTCAGGATGTAAAGGTTGGTTTAGGTTTTGTGCTCAATATAAATATAAAAAAAAAAAAAAAGAAAAAAATTGGAAATACGTGGAACTCCAATTATCCCATCTCATCACTTAAGCAATGTGCATATCTACACACACACACCCCCCTCTGGTGCCTAATCCTAGTCCTAGCTACACACCTGCCTGTTCATCAGCAATTCTTATGTTTTTAAGTACAAGTTAGCATGTCATCATCTATGTAATTTATTCACTGGCTCATACCAGACTCACCCAATAAAGGACTTCAGTCCAACCCTCCATGGTGATGCACTGAAACACTGTCAGCATGGCGAATGCAAAGTTATCAAAGTTTGTAATGCCATTATTTGGTCCCTCCCATCCCATCATGCACTGAGTGATGTTGGGTGGGGTGCAGTGCCGCCCATGGGCATTATTTGGGGCACAAGGTGCAGGCTTCTCCTCAGCTATAGATCCTAAGGCACACAGAATTTAGCACATGGATTTATAGCACAATGAAGCTTCTCAAACTACCTGAGATATGTTATATTTAAAGAAATAAAAGTAATGCTAAAATTATCTATGAAGTCTTGAGATCCATCAAATGTAATAAAACAAACAATTTCCTGTGATGTGACATAATTCAGTCAGAAAAGCATAACAATTTTAAAGGCATGGGTTTCTTTTAACACTGACCTCTGTGTCCATTTCTGAAGAAAAAACATGCACGATGCATCTTCCCCATGAAAAGCTCGAGGCCGATGATGGCATAGATGATGATCACAAAGAGTACAAGCAGAGCGATGTGCAGCAGAGGAACCATGGCCTTAATTATGGAGTTCAATACTACTTGTAAACCTGAAATCACATAAGAATTACCAGTCAAAATCATGTTGGTGCAACTGGAATGAATGTGCACTCTCAGGCAGAAAAAAAGCAACATCTTACAATTTCTCTAGTCTGTTATGAATCTCTACTGCACTTTATGCATTCTATTAGCTTAAAGAAATACTAACTTTCACTGACTCAGTCATTTACCTCTTCATTTGTATTTGGTAGAATAGCAAATTTCATTTGTGTTTTTTGTGTATGACTCACTGGGCACACCAGACACCAATCGTAGGGGTCTCAGTACTCTGAAAGCACGCAGGGCCTTCACATCAAAGCCTGCTGCCTTCCCTCCAATAGGTGTCCCTCCATCTCCTTTCGTGGCCTGTTCTAATATAGCACTGAACAACCTTTGTGAGAGAGAAATGGACAGAAAAAGGGGATAGCTGGTATTTAAACCCATACAGTACATTTACTAATACAAATACCAACTTCAATGATAGTGTCAGTCAAAAAACAGCAAGAAAGGGACAGGCATCCAGCAATCAGGCTAGATTAATGTAAACATAAGATCAAAGAAAAACGCAAACAGGGTCAGACCAGAAATGCAAATTAGAACAAAAGGCTTAGAAAGTCACTAGAACTGGCTAGGAATGAGACCTCGCAAAAGTGTGGTTGAATGTCCACTAAAAATGAAAGCTATTGGGGATCAACAAAGAAACTGCTAAAGGAGGGTGTGGCAGCGGGGATGTGGTCAAGTGCCGGTTTGTGAATAGAGGGCCAGACCAGGAAAGATGAGTGGCAATATGATAACACCTGTGTTTAATTGATGCTGTGTGTGTGTGTGTTTTGCAGTGATTGCTGAGGGTGGATAAGGAGAGAGAGAGAGAGAGCTGAGAGGAGAGGGGTTCTCCCAAAAGGAGCATTTGTGTGCGTGTGTGTGTGAGTGAGAGAGTAGTGGTGGCTGAAAAGCTATTTGTAAATAAACCGGGAAATTTACCACCACTACCCATCTGCCTGTGCTTCAGTGTTCCACCCACTCTCAGGGACATTTACAGACAGCATACTTGCACCAGCATCAGGAACATGAATGGTGGCTATTGTGCCTTTTACAAAGTATTTATTGTATTTATTACAAGGTTTTATTGTACCTTTTAAAGTTAAATACTGTATGAACATTCCCAGAGCCAACCGATGTGAGACAGGTTTGATAATTTCTGGGCCTCACCAGCTACTATAGGAGGTTTATAAGTGACTATGCTCAACTAGCTAACCCCCCATTTGCCTTCATGCAATATAACACTTTTTGGGATGAAAAATGGCAGCAGGCGATGGACATGCTAAAAAACGTTTTACCTTAGGACTGATATTGTGATTCCCTGACTTCACGCATCCATTCTATATATGTGTGACCCAGGACTGGCTTATGTCCAGGCCAAACGAATCTGGATGGTTAACAAGGTGGAGCCTTAGGCCTTACAAGACTTTGCTATCAGAACCATTCATAAACCTGGCCCACAAAACCAGGCCCCTGATCCTTTGTCCTGAAACCTACTATTGGCAAACTAGAGCATAAACTTTCCCTGACTTGGGAGTACGCTGAACAGATGGGCAGGCGAATATGGTTCAGATTTTATATTTTATTTTCAAACAAAACAAAAACTCACTTTCCAGCAGATAATGAACAAACATAGACAAACAAAAACAGCATGCAATGATCAGCTACAACTCTGGCCAGAAGCACCTCTCTCTACTCCTGTCCCTCTTTTATCCATTTCCCATCACTGCAAACAAACACACAGACACAACATACTAATTATCAACAGGTGCTTTCACGTTGCCACTCACCTTCCCCAGCTTCACTCTTTATTCACAAACCAGCGCTTGACCACGCCCCCACTGCCACATACCCCCACTGCCTGACTCTGGTTGGGTTGCTGTCAAACCTGCAGCCGACCCTCCCCCCCAAACGGGAGAGGTAGTCCACCACCGTCTGCGCCCCTGGCCTGTGGACCACCTCGTATTTTAAAGGCTGTAGGGCCAGATACCAACAGTGGAGCCACTGGAGTGGGGTATGATGTGAGCAGAGAGTGAAAGTGCATCCCAGCAGGTAGTAGCAGAGGGTAAGGGCCACCCATTTAATGGCCAAACACTCTTTCTTGATGGTGCTGTACTTCGTCTCTCACACGGAGAGCTAGCGGCTGATGTCCAGGTGCTCCTCTCCCTCCACTGTTTGGGACAAAACAGCCCCAGCCCTCTCTCCAACTTGGTGGTCTGCAAAAAAAAAATGCAGAGAGAAGTCAGGGGAGTGTAAAAGTGACCCCCCACATAGTGCAGCTTTTTCCTGAATAAAGGCCTGTTAGCATGGCTCCATCCACTGGACAGGATCTGGTGCTCCCTTTTTCGTGAGATCAGTAAGTGGGCTGGTGACATCTGAATAATTAGGCATGAACCTATGATAATAGCCAGCCAGCCCCAGGAACTGTCACACCCCTTTTTGATCTTGGACCTTGGGCAGGCCACAATTGCTGCTGTCTTGTCAATTTGGGGATGCACCTGCCCATGATCCAAGTGGAAACACAGACACCATATTTCCCCCCACCCAGTTGCACACTTCTTTGGGTTAGCCATGAGTCCCGCATGTCTGAACAACTCTAGCATGGCCCTGAGGTGTTTCATGTGCCACAGCTAATCATTACTGTAAATAATAATGCTGTCAAGGTAGGCCATGGCATAAGCGGTGTGTGAATGGAGGATTTTGTCCATGAGCTGCTAAAATGTTGCGGGAGCCCCGAATAACCTTAATGGAAGGGTGACAAACTGGTGTAAACCAAATGGGGTGGAAAAGGCTGATTTTTTTCAGGAGTGGGGAGTCAAAGGGATCTGCCAATATCCCTTCGTCAGATCCAGTGTCAAATAAAAATGAGTCATGCCTAACCAATCAAGCAGTTCATCAATGCATGGCATTGGATAGGCATCAAATTTAGACACCACGTTTACCTTGCCATAGTCCACACAGAACTGGACTGACCCATCAGTTGTGGGCACCAACACAACCGGGCTGCTCCAGTCGCTGTGCGACTCCTCGATTATGCCCATCTTGAACATGGCCTTAAGTTCGTCCTAAACAACAGGTATTTTTGTGTTTGGGTAAGCAGTAGGGGCAGCTATGCACCATTACTCCTGAGGTCATCTCGATGTGGTATTCTGTGAGGTGCATGCAACCAGGTAGAGGTGAGGACACATCAGAAAATTCCTTTTGCAACCTGGCAACCTCCGTGAGTTGGGACGGCGGCAAGAGGTGGTCTCCACAGGGAACCGGGGTGGGTTGTGTGGCAGATTTTGTTTTACCCTCTGGCCCCAGCTCCTCTTTTTCTGGAACTACAATTGCCAATGCCATGGGAACCCCTTCATTCCATAGTTTGAGCAGATTAAGGTGGTATATCTGGTGCACCCTGCCTCAATCCATTTGCTTCACTTCCTAGTCGATGTCCCCAACTCACCATGTGACCTCAAAAGGCCCTTGCCACTTGGCAAGTAATTTAGAGTTCAACGTGGGTAATAATATGAGAACATTATCTCCTGGTGTGAATCCTTTAAGGTGTACCCCCCAGAAATTCTCCTGGGTTAGGTCACGGAGTGTGTGAAGTTTTATGCACAGGTCAAGAACATATTGAATTTCATTTTTGCTGTCAGAAGGACCCTCCTTCCAATTTTCCTGGATGACATTGAAGACGCCCCAAGGCTTGCACCCATATAATAATCCAAATGAAGGAAAAACCCATGGAGGCTTGTGGGACCTCTCGTACTGCAAACAGGTGTTCGAGCCATTTATACCAGACATGAGTATCTTCTCTTACAAACCTACGAATCAAGGTCTTAAGATTGCGGGAAATCGTTTGACCAGGCCATCTGTTTGTGAGTGATAGATGCTTGTGCAGATAGATTTAACTGGCAATAACTCAAAGTTCACAAAATGTGTGTGATATGAACATAGTGCCCTGATCAGTCAAGATTTCTTTCAGAATACTGACAAAGGAGATCATTTTAAAGAGTGACTTTGCAACATTACATGTAGAGATGTTACACAGCAACACTGCTTCTGGGTATTGCATTCCATAGTCCACCAGCACTAAAGTAAAGTGATGCCCTCAAGCAGTCTGATCTAATGCCCTGACGAGATCCATCCCAATTCTTTCGAAGGGGGTCTTGATCAGGGAAAGAGGGTGCAATGGTGCTTTTGGACTGGCCACTGGATTTACCAGTTGGCACTCACGACATGCCACACACCACCTGCGGTCATCCCTGCAAATACCTGGCCAATAGAACCCGGCCATGAGTTGGACTAGTGTTTTGTCTTGCCCCAGGTGTCTGGCCACTGGGTTACAATGAGCCACATGGAACAGGGATTCCCTGAGGCTTTTGGGAATCAATAATCTGCGATCTGCTCTCTGGTTTGAAGAAGAAGAAGAAGAAGACTTTGTCACATGCTCAATCAAGCACAGTGAAATTCATCTTCTGCATTTAACCCATCTGAAGCAGTGAACACATGCATGCATACACATAAGTGAGCAATGAGTACACACATACTCAGAGCAGTGGGCAGCTATGCTACAGCACCCAGGGAGCAGTTGGAGTGCCTTGCTTAAGGTTATTTTGGCCCAAGACCACCCCATGTTAACCTAACTGCATGTCTTTGAACTGTGGGGAAACCTAGAGAAAACCCACGCAGATACAGGGAGAACATGCAAACTCCACACAGAAAGGCCCCCACTGGCTGCTGGGATCAAACCCAGAACCTTCTTGCTGTGAGGTGACAATGTCCTGGATCACTTGATACAGTCCATCTTTAATTACCACAAAGTACGGGTGGGAGAGTGGGATGCTCGGCTGGAGATTCTGACCATCGATGACTCTCACTTTGTCAAATGCATGATGTAGGAAGTCATCTCACGTCTGCTCCAGAGGAAAATCCATTAGGGAATCCCCCAGACAGCAGGGAGGGCTGGTGCGCTCCCCACTGTCCATGTCACTATGACATGGAGCTGACATAAATGCTCCCGGATGGCAACCCCCCACAAAGTCACACCGGGATCCCCCCATGATGTGCTACTGCAGGACCCACCCACCACCACTCAATCCATTAGGCTCCTAAACCCCTGCCAAGCTGTTCCCAGAATTAGTGGGTGGGTGAGGTGCAGGCAAACCACCACCTCGACATTATAATTTGTTCCCTGAAATTGGATATTGACCAGTACCTTCAGATATTTGTGTATATCCCTGTGCACACACCAAATTTTCACCAGGCATGCTGTGTACAATGCCTCGCCTTGAACCAAGCTATGGTGAATTGAGGTTTGATTACAACCTGAATCCACCAATGTGTGATATATACCCTATTGGATACTCATCAGTATCCAGTACGTTCCAGCTTGATCGAGGGCGGTTTCTGGCACGTCAGGGATCCGGACCACTGCCCCCACCTCCTTCACCTGGCATTGGTCCTGGAAGTGTCCAGGTTCCCCACAGCACCAGCACACCAGCCCAGGCCTCACCTCTGCACTGCTGGGGTGAGGATCGCTCACCTGAGGGGAAGACAGAAACATAAGGGGAAGGGAAACCATGGGCTCAGGGAGCTGGCTGCACGGGGATTGGACCCCGCTTCCATGATACTGGGGACAGGAGGGAGGGGAGGAATGAGAGGAGGGGGCAGGATGAGAGGGAGAGAGACAGAAGAAGAAGAGGCAGGATGGCTGCCTGCCACTTGAACTGCTGCCATATGGTCCTCCACCAGCTCAATGGCTTGATCCAGCAATGCTGGGTGGTGGTACAGGACCCATTCTGCTGTCTTCCTCAGCAGCTGAGCGATGAACTGCTTCAGACCCCCTCAACGTCTCGGTCTTCTGCTGTCAACCACTGCCGGCAGATGTCCCACAGCTGCTGGCTGTAGGCGAATCTCTCGCTGACCTCCTCCAGTGTCAGCACACAGAAACACTGGTAGTGTTGCTTGGGGGAGTGGCTGACTCACTGCAGGATCAGGCACTTCAAGTCTGCATACTCCAGCTTGTGGGCAGTTGCTGAGCTGCAATCTACGCTTCTCTGGTCAGAAGCAGAAGGCAGGCCGCTTGCTGCTTACCAGGCCACACCCACATCTTAGTGGCTCACTCAAAGCTCCAGAAAAGCCTCCAGGTTGTCATGCAGCTCCATTTTTGTGAGGGTGACATGGGGGGACCCAGCTGACTCTGGGGCTGGGGCACCTGCTGGTGTGATGAGGTGCAGGAGAACCTAGCAGTCTTCCTGCTGAGCCTGCAGCAGGGCCTCAAAGTACCGTTCCTGCTCAGTCTGCATTGCAACCAGCACCTGGTGCTGGTTTTGTTGGGTTGGGGCATGGGCAAGCTCCTTGAATGGGGAGGACTCCATGGAGATGGTTCCCTTTCAGCATCTGGGGTTTCAGCACCAGTCTAAACATTCCCTGACTGGTGAGGATGCTGAACAGATGAGCAGGCAGATATGGTTCAGATATTTTTTTTTTGGAACAAAAAAAAAACTTGCTTTCCAGCGGATTATGAATTAACATAGACAAATAAAACCAGCATGCAATGATCAGCCACGACTCTGGCCAGAAGTACCTCTCCCCACTCCTCTCCCCCTTTTATCCACTTCCTGTTACTGCAAACAAACACACAGACACAGCACACTTATTATCAACAGGTGCTTTCACTTTGCCACTCACCTTCCCCAGCTTCACTCTCCATTCACAAACCAGCATTCAACCACATCTCTGCCGCCACAATATGAGATCTATGATTTTGTATGTGATTACACATTAAATATCCCATACAACAAAAATACATGTGCCATTATTATTGCCACCCATGGAAATTATAGTGAACACAATGTAACTGAAGCAAGTTTCCCATTTAAAGTGTACATTGTTTAGTTGATTGGAGTGTGTCAGAACTTTCAAGCTGTAATTCATGACTTCCTGATAACCTGGGGTACCAATATGAGGTGACACAGAGGCCAAATTCCCTTCGTCATCCATGGGAAAAATAAGAGTACACACAAACCATATGAGGGAGAAGTGTGTTGACCATCATACGTAAGTCAGGGAATAGTTATTTAAAAAAAAAAAAGCTACTCGCCTGAAAATACCCATTTCTACTGTGAGGGCAATAATGAAAACATAGCATCCCAGCAGGTCATACTGGAGAGTGAGGACCACCCACTTGATGGCCAAACACTCCTTCTCAATGGTTCTGTAATTGCTTTCTCGCATCGAGAGCTTGCAGCTGATGTACAACACCAGACGTTCCTTCCCTTCCACCTCCTGGGACAGAACGGCCCCCAGCCCTCTGTGCAATGCATCTGTCTGCAAAATAAAAGAGAGAGAGAAGTCAGGGGAGTGTAAAAGTGGATCCCCACACAGTGCAGCTTTTATCTTAGTGAATGCCTATTGGCACTGCTCTGTCCACTGGACCAGATCTGGTGCTCCCTTTTCAGTGAGATCAGTCAGCGGGCTGGTAACCTCCAAATAGTTAGGTATAAACCTGTGATAGTAGCCAGCCATCCCCAGGAACTGTCTCACCCCCTTTTTGATCTTGGGCAGGCCATAACCACTGCAGTCTTGTCAATTTGGGGACACATCTGCCCATGACCCAAGTGGAAACCCAAATACCGTACTTCCACCCACCCAATTGCACACTTTTTCGAATTAGCCGTGAGGCCCGCACGCCTCAGCAACTCCAGGACAGCCCTAAGGTGTTTTAGGTGCCGCGGCCAATCATTGCTATATAGAATGATGTCGTCTAGGTAGGTGGCAGCATAGGCGGCATGTGGACAGAGAATTTTGTCCATGAGCTGCTGAAACGTTGCAGGAGCCCCGAACAACTCAAAAGGAAGGGTGATGAATTGGTGTAAGCCAAATGGTGTGGAAAAGGCCATTTTTTTTTCTTGGGATAGAGCAGTCAAGGGGATCTGCCAATATCCCTTTCTTGAATCCAATGTTGAATAAAAGCAAGCTGTGCCTAACCGATTGAGCAACTCATCAATGCGGGACATTGGGCATGTGTTGAATTTAGACACGGTGTTGAATTTTGTATAGTCTACACAGATCCGGACCAGCCCGTTGGTCTTGGGGAATAAGACCATCGGGCTGCTCCAGTCACTGTGTGATTCCTCGATTATTCCCATTTCGAGCATCGCCTTGAGTTCATCCCAAACCACCGCTTTCTTGTGTTCGGGCAAATGGTATGGGTGGCTACACACCACCTCCCCTGGGGGCATCTCAATGTGGTGTTCTGTGAGGTGAGTGCAGCTGGGAAGGGACAAGAACACGTCGGAAAATTCAGTTTGCAACCTGGCAACCTGCGTGAGTTGGGCCGATGAGAGGTGGTCTCCATAGGGGACCAGAGTGGCTTGAGTAAAAACTTCCGGCCCCAGCTCTGCCCTTTCCGGAATTACCCTTGCCAACACCACGGGGACCCCCTCATCCCAATGTTTTAATAGGTTCAGGTCGTATATCTGTAGCACCCTGCCTCTATCTGTTCACCTCACCTCATAGTCGACGTCCTCGATTTGCTGTGTGACCGCAAAAGGCCCTTGCCACTTAGTGAGAAATTTTGAGCTTGAAATGGACAATAATATGAGCACTATATTTCTCAGTGTGAATTCTCTAAGGCACGTACCCCTGTTGTACAGTTGGGCCTGACATTCTTGCGCCCGTCGTAAATTCTCCTGGGTTAAGTAACTGAGTGTGTGGAGCTTTGCATGCAGGTCAAGAACATATTGAATTTCATTTTTAACATTTGAAGATCTCTCCTCCCACTTTTCCCGCAGCACATCCAAAATGCTGCGGGAAAATGCAGCACATCCAAAATTCAGCACATCCAAAATTCAAATATAATAATTTGAATGGGGAGAACTGCATGGGTGGCACAGTGGTGTAGTGGTTAGCACCATCACCTCACAACAAGAAAGTTCTAGGTTCAAGCCCAGTGGCTGACAGGGGCCTTTCCGTGTAGAGTTTGATTGTTCTCCCCATGCCTGCATGGGTTTCCTCCGGGTGCTCGTTTCCCCCACAGTCCAAAGACATGCAAGTTAGGCTAATTTGTGGCTCTACATTGACCGTGTGTGTGAATGGTTGTTTATCTCTATGTGTCAGCCCTGCGATAATCTGGCGTCTTGTCCAGGGTGTACCCTGCCTCTCGCCCAAAGTCAGCTGGGATAGGCTGCAGTTTGCCTGTGACCCTGCACAGGATAAGTGGTTATGGATAATGGATGGAGAACCCTGTGAAAGGACCTCTTGTACTGTGATAACAGGGGCTTGAGCCAATTATGTGTGTCTTCACTGACAAATCAAGTTTTTAAGAGTTTGGATAAACCATTCGACAAAGCTGTCTGTTTGTGGGTGATAAACGCTGGTGCGGATGGATTTAACTCCCAAAAACTCAAAGTTCGCTAAGTGTGCATGACATGAATGTACTGCCTTGGTCAGTCAGGATTTCTTTGGGAATCCCGACTTGAGAGATAATTTTAAACAGTACCTCTGCCACAATGCATGCAGAAATGTTACGCAGCAGGACTGCTTCCGGGTATTGCGTTGCATAGTCCACTAGGACTAAAATAAAGCGATATCCTTATGCCAACCAATCGAATGGCCCAACGAGATCCATACCAATTCTTTTGAAGGAGGTCTCGATCAGGGGAAGGCACACAAGGGCTGCTGGATTCTGGCATTTGCAGCATGCTGCACACCACCTACAGACATTCCCGCAAATCCCTGGCCAATAAAACCGGGCCATTATTCAGGCTATTGTCTTATCCTGACCTAAATGTCTGGCCATAGGAGCTGCATGGAATACAAGTTCCCTAAGGCTCTTTGGGATTAAAAACTGAGTTATCTTCTCACAGATCTGAGTGTCCTGCATCACTTGGTATTGGAGCCGATTGACAATATTATTATTATTATTATTATTATTATTATTATTATTATTATTATTTGACTAAGGATATATT
>JAOBRE010000014.1:7853836-7867146 GCA_027574745.1 Occidentarius platypogon
AATTAGTACCCAGCATTGTCTCCCTGGCCAGAATTGACCCTGATCCTGGAAGTAGCCAGATTCCCTGCAGTGCCAACAAACCTGCCAAGGCTTTGTCCAGGTTCTGGTGGTCATGAGATGTTTCCCTTCTGTATTGAGAAACAGAACATGGAGAGACATAAGAGAGGATGAATGGCTTCATCCAGAGGCATGTGATGGTGGCAAAGAACCCAATCCACTCTTTCACGTGGGAGTCAAGCTGTGAAGTGCTCCAGTGCTACAAGCTCAATTATATGTTCTGCATCCAACTCCCCTGCCAGCAACCACTGTTGACAGTTCTTCAGCTGGTGTACATAATCAAAGAGGTCACTAACCTTGGTAAGCTTCAATGTCCAGAAGAATCAGTTACAGATTGCATTCATCTTTTGGCTGTTCCCACACAGCTGGTGAATGCTCATATCTTAGTAAAATTTTTGTTTTTTTAGTTCAAGGTCAATGAAGATCTCTGGACCACTGGTAAAAGCAATCTTTGTCAACGTTATGTGCTGGATGGCAGCAGTGGATACAGCTGGATATATGATGGGTTGCTGCAGCTTCTGGGGTGCATGTCATCTCTTGGTCTGCTCCTGAGCAAGGGCTTTATAATACAACTGCTGCTCACTGTGTAGAATGGGGGTTGGGTTTGGTGGAGGCTAGCAGGAGACTTTATGATTTTTACATAGGTGGGAGGATTCTATAGCAGCATCTAAGTCCTTTTTCCCGGGTTTCACCATCACTGAACCCTGTGTGTGTGCAAGGCAGAAGACTCAGGATTTTCACTCATTCACAGCAAAGCTTTGGGCTCACTTATTTTTCGACTTTTCAGCACACGTTCAAATTAAGTCACCATCAAAAACAGAAATCAAAATGGGCAGTACTAGTTCTGGGTTCAAGCTCATGCTCCATGTGTGTGAGAGAGAGCACAAAAACGCATACATGTGTCAGGGTGCAGGCACTTATAGATGCAGGGGAGAGTAGGTATGTCACAAACTGATAACCAAATCCAAAACTGCAATCTGAAGACGTAGTCGGGGGACGGGTAAGGGTCGGTTGATTCACAAACAGAATGTCAAAGGGCAGGTGAGTAAGTATAATCAGAAATAAATGTAAACAAAGTCAAACACACTAGAAGTCAGGCAGAAAATAAGAAGACTCGGTATGATCAGGCACAGGGACAATACTTCGTGGTGAGCGTTTGTGAATGCTGAGCTAATATAAGGAAGTATTTACAGGGAAATGGGGAAACAGGTGTACTTCCTAGAATTCTGTGGATGAAGGGTGCTATGGTGCTTGGGAAGTGTAGTCTGGAGGGGCCATGTTTGGAGGCTGCTCCAAATTCTCAGGTCTTCAGTGCTATTACACTGCAAAAAATTGAAAACTGAATTTGAGGAGAAAATTACTTAATACTAGTGAAATTATCTAGCTGCATGGACAGAATTTTACTTGACAAGACATCTTGGAATAAGTTGGTGACAATCTAGAACTAGTTTTCATAATCTGAGTTGGCGTCTTGTATTCTTCTAATAGGAAATGCTAGATCATTTCAACGATATTCAAGATATTCTAACTTGCTAAAATATTTTTTGCAGTGCAAGTGAACATGTCTGTGTTTCGTGTATACAGTATGCAGTAGAACTTCTTTAAAGGTCAGAAGTGCTACTGTGTTTATTGGTCATGCTGTGAGTGGCCATGATGGTTTGACATCACTTGCTGAACTCGGGGTTGAGGAACCATCCTGAGCTCATGAGTAGGTGTTGAGGGAACGTTTTCTTTAGTTTTTCCTGGTTGGAAGCTGGACGTTACTGAGTTACAAACTCAGTTTAATTTATTAATTTTCACAAGACAGTATACAAACAGCTTGAAAAACACAGTTTTTAAACAAACCTGCAGTGTGTCAAACATTAGAGCATTTTTCATAATCAACACCAAAAAAACAAGAAATTAAAGATGTAAGCCCAAAAATAAATTAGTCGTTTAAAAAAAAAATGAAGGGCAATTATTAAGAGCAATAAATTAACTTCTAGTTAAGTCAAGTCAGTTTACTTGTATAACGCTTTTAACAACAGATGTTGTCACAAAGCAGCTTTACAGAAAAATAAAGACTTTAAACATATGAACTAATTTTATCCCTGATGAGCAAGCTTGTGGTGATGGTGGCAAGAACACCCTCTGATGACATGAAGAAACCTTGAGAGGAATCAGACTCAAAAGAGAACCCATCCTCATTTGGGTGATAACAGACAGCATGATTATAAATAACTTGGTTCTATAAAAGTGTGTACAACTGTGTAACCAGGAAATTCATTATAGTTTTAATATGAAGTCTGTTTTTATTGAAGTTATCAACTGTTCATTGATGGAGACTTAAGTGCAAAACTGTTCATGACTACTGCAGTCCTAAAGTTATCATGGAAATTGTAGTCCTAAACCATCGTAACAAAACTGTAAGTGTCCAGAGCCATCTTCTAAGTGTATCTTTTGACTGTCCGTATGGGGCTGTCCTCCACAGGAATGATATGATAAGACTCCAGCCAGACATAAGGGCATCAGAATAATCAGGCCAGGCAGGTAGTTGTATCTACTGTATTTATAGTTGCATTTAATTTTCCATACTGTCTGTGAAAAGTATTTTTACAGTATTTTTCCTCTCAAAGTTAACATTTTGTGGATTATGTGAATCATTTGCTACATAGCTAACTGCGAATTATCTATTACAATAGAAACAATAATGTATTAAAATGAGCATATTAATAAATAAACCTGTGGTTTGAATGACAAAAAAAAATCAATCGGTATCTTCTGAGCAGATTGGCGAATTCAACAGTACAGTGGTGTAAGACATTGTGTACTCATGGTGATTAACTCTGCTTTCTCCCACACAATATGCAAATAAGTGGGAAATCAGCCAGTGGTGAACATGGCAGGAGTAGGGTCATGAGAGCTTGAGTTATTGTACAGCCTGTACTTATGAAATGGTTGTTTCCGACTGCTGTGTCTCAGGTGACGTACAGTGACAAGCCTTTTTGTGGTGTTGTCTTTTTCTCCCCAGGATTAAAAAAAATAATAATGTGATGCCATTTCCTGTGGGTGGATAATTTCTCTGTAATTACAGGCTGATGTAAACACGTTGTCCAAATTTCCTTTAACTCCAGGCAGAGATCTGAACACCGCAAGCTTGAGTACGTGTGGAGGTGTTCAGCCTGATGCAGTGTGGTGTATGTTCTTTTACACAATATGGTTAAATGTCATCTTGATTTTTCAGTCTCTTGACTTTTCAGTGTCATCTTGACTTTTCAGTCTTATGCAAGTTTTAAAGGTGGATCTGAGACTTGAATGTCCAATTTTTATGGTCAAAATTAAGAGCTTTCTCCAATTAATTAATTACCTTCATTTACATTTATGGGATTTGGCAGGTGCTCCTTATCCTGAGTGACTTCCATTGAGCTGGGATTTGAACTCATGACCTTCAAGCCCAATGTCTTAACCCGACCTCCATCATTGCCCTTGTTTCTTTTCAATATTCAACTGTCCGGTTTGGATGATCCTATGTCCATTGAAACCTCAAATTCCTCATTTTGTTTGACAGAAAAAATTAACGCTGATTTGGTTTCCTGCTGTTGTAGCTCATCTGCCCTAAGGTTTGGAATTGTGTGTGTTCTGGGATGCTTTTCTGCTCACCACTGTTGTAAAGAGTGATTATTTGAGTTACCGTAGCTTACCTGTCAGCTCGAACCAGTTGGACCATTCTCCTCTACCTCTTTTATTGACGAGGCGGTTCCACCCACACAATTGCCACTAGCTGGCTGTTTTTTTTTTTTTTTTTTTTTTCTCGCACCATTCTGTATAAACTTGAGAAACTATTGTGTGTCAAAATTGCAGGAGATGAGCAGTCATGTCACTCATGCTGATTATTAATTTGTGCATCACCTTGTGTCCTTTGTTTCCACAGCTTGCCTGGACTGGAGGGCTCAGCCTCTCAGGAGCCAGGGGCAGGTGATGGGAGTGCCTCATTGGGCGAAGACGGAGAGGACACCTTGGGCCTGAGCACAGACAGCCTATCACGACTCAGAAGCCCTTCTGTGATGGAAGTCAGAGAAAAAGGATATGAGAGGCTGAAGGAAGAGCTCGCCAAAGCCCAGCGGGTGAGGGATTAATTAAAGCCATATAAAACATCCTCACTGTAGTTTATATCCATAACTGTACACTACAATCTTAAGAGTCCAGAACCATGCTATGCTTTCATCACAGTAATGACATTAAATATTTTGTAAAATAAATGTACATTAGTAGTCACTAATATGCGAGAAGTGTTTGATCATAAACAGTAGCAGTCAGTAAACGTTGCCACTACACAGTTCCAGGATCCTTGCTTCGACCCTAAACTCAAATTACTGTCAATGTGGGTTTCCTCAGGGTTCTCTGGTTTCCTTCCATCTTCCAAAAACATACTAGGAGTTGTTGGGTATGCTAAATTTACCCTAGGTGTGAATGTGTGCATGCATGGCGCCCTGGAATGTCCTGCCTCACTCCCAGTGGTCCCGGGAGAGGCTCTAGATCCACCACAGCATACATGATGTTGGATATTTGGATATATTTCTGTTACATACACTGACTTTTTTTTTTTTTTCTTTTTTTTTTTAAAAACAGCATAAATAATATAATCTGAGTAAAAGTTGTAAATATTAAACTGACCAGACTTTTGGACACAATAATTGTCTTCACATTTTATTGCCTGTACATGAAGACTTTTATGTAAACAAGACTGACTCAACTGTAAAGTCAGAATTTGGCTGTAAAATAAAAGGATATGTCATTATGATAAACGCAAACTACCCAATTTTTGTGAAAACTTAAGTGTTTTTAGCTTTCAGCCAATTACATTACATTACATGGCCTTTAGCAGATGCTCTTATCCAGAGTGACATACATTGAGTGCAAAAGTCAGGTACACGAAGTGCTGAACTTGTAGGCAAGAAAGTTCTAGTGCCAGCTAAACAAGTGACAGAATAATATTTAGTATAATATTCTGTTGCAGTTCCAATACTCAGCAAACAGCGAAGGAAACAAACCAACCATACAAAGTACAGTTAGAGAACTCAAATGGTTAACCCGAGGCGAGACAGTATACAGCCTGGGTTGGTCTAGACCGATACGCAGTTACACATTGGGCAGGGGAGAGGTGCAGCCTGAAGAGGCAAGTCTTCAGTCTGTGCTTGAAGGTGGTCAGGGAGTCGGCAGTTCTGACCTTAATGGGAAGGTCATTCCACCAACGGGGAACCAGAACAGACAGCAATCTTGAGCGGGCTGGGCAGGAGTGGAGAGGAGGAGGAGGAGGGGCCAGGTGACCAGGAGTAGCGGAGCATAGGGATCTTGCTGGCATATAGGGGCGTATCAGACTTTGGAGGTATGCTGCTCCCTTTACAGCCTGGTAAGCTAGCACCACTGTCTTAAATTTGATACGATGAGGTAGTCAGTGCAAGTCAGCAAGCAGAGGGGTGACATGGGAAGAATGAGGGAGGTTGAAGACCAGGCGAGCTGCAACGTTCTGGATGAGCTGCAGGGGTCTGATGGCAGATGCTGGAAGGTCAGCAATGATAGAGTTGCAGTAGTCCAAGCGGGAGAAGATGAGTGCTTGGATCAGGAGCTGAGTAGAGTAGGTGGTGAGAAAAGGGCAGCTCCGGGGCGTCGTGGCTCAGTCGACTAAGGCGCCATGCCATAAATTCGGGGACCCAGGTTTGATTCCGACCCGAGGTCATTTCCCGATCCCTCCCAATCTCTCTCCCACTCATTTCCTGTCTCTACACTGTCCTATCCAATAAAGGTGAAAAAAACAAATAAAGAAAAGGGCAGCTCTTTCAGATGTTGTAAAGGAGAAATCTCCATGTCCGGGTCACTGCAGCAATGTTTGCTGAGGAGGGTTTGTCGTCAAACATGACCCCTAGGTTCTTCATACTAGGTGAAGGTGACTGATGAAGGTTGCCTGGGTTGAGCTTCTGGTGATGGTTGTCCATCCAGCTTTGGATGTCGCACAGGCAAGTAGAGATGCAAGTGGAGATCTGTGTGTCAGAAGGAGGAAAAGAGAGAAACAGTTGGGTGCCATCAGCATAGCAGTGGTAGGATAGACCATGAGCAGAGATGATTGGGTGTAGAGGGAGAAAAGAAATGGACCAAGGACTGCACCTTGAGGGAGACGAGTGGTAAGTGGGCGTGGTGCTGATACAGTACCAGACGAGGTAACTTGGAAAGAGCGACCAGAGAGGTAGGACTTGAATCAGTTGAGGACTGTCCCATAATCCCTAGAGCTGATAAGTATGATAGGAGAATGGGGTGATCTGCAGAAGTGCGTGCTGCATAGTGTGCCTCACTGAGTAAGGGAAGTGCAGTCTCTGTTGACTGTCTGACTTGAAAGCCGGACTGGTGAGAATCCAAGAGGTTGTTCTGTGAGAGAAAAGAGGAGAGTTGGTTAGCATGTGCGACCATCTTAGATGGGAAGGGGAGAAGAGAAATGGGGCAGTAGTTCTGGATGATAGTGGGGTCTAGGGTTTTTTTTTTCAGCAGAGGAGTGATGTGGGCTCATTTGAAGCTGGAGGGAGAGTATCTGGAGGACAAGGAGGAGTTGAGAGTGGAGGTGATCTAAATGGAAGGATGTCAGGAGTGATGGTCTGGAGGAGAGATGAGGGGATAGGGTCAAGGGCACAGGTGGTCAGATGGTGAGAGAACAGGAGCTGGGAGACATCTGAAGTGGAAAGAGGAGGAAAAAAAACAGAGCAAAGAGGAAGAGGCAGAGAGGGTGAGGAAGATGTTGGAAGGGGAGGCAGGTGTAGTGAAGGAGTTGAGGATGGCTATGATCTTTTCCTCAAAAAAGACGTGAAGTCCTCTGCAGTGATGGACTGAGGCGCAGCTGATGCAGTTGAGGAAAGAAGAGAAGACAGAAAACAGGTGATGAGAGTTGGAGATGGAGGTATGAATTTTGGAGTGGTAAAACTTGATCTTAGCTGATTTGAGCGAAGCTGTGAACTCCGCAAGGAGGGACTGGTCGCAAGACAGGTCAGCAGGGGCCCTGGATTTTCTCCACTTCCTCTCTGCTGCACGTAGACTGATTCTGTTGGAGTGTTGAGTTTCGGATATCCAGGGAGTAGGAGGGGAAGATCTTGTTGGCCTGGAGACAAGAGGAGGTGATGAGGGGAGAGAGAGAAGAGCAGGGAGGTTACAGTAGATTCAGTGGGGAGGCTGGCAAGGATTCAAGGGGAGGGAGGCAGTGACCAAGGAGGCAAGAGAGGAGGGAGTGGAGGTTACAACAGAATGTAACAGTGGGGGGGGGAGAGAGAATGAAATGGAGTGGTGGTCAGACTGTGGGACCTGAGGCAGAGCAGTTTCTGAGGAAGACCAGGTCGAGAAGGTTGCCAGCTTTGAGTTGGAGGCGAGTGCAGCCAGGAGAGATCAAAGGAGTGGAGTAGGGGAAAGAAGGCAGCAGAGTGGGAGGCTTCTAGGTGAAGGTTGAAGTATCCCAGGAGCATCAGTGGAGTGCCATCTTCTGGGAAGGAGCTGAGTAGGATGTCCAGTTCATCAAAGAAACATATCACAGAGCCAGGAGGGCGATAAACAACGACAAAGGTTAATGGACGAAGAGACTGAAATGGAGTGAAATTCAAAGGAGGAGATGGAAAGTTGGAAGAGGTGAGAACTTAGACGACTGAGAGATCAACAAACCAGTGTCACCACCACGATGACCAGATGGGTGAGGAGTGTGAGAGAAGGAGGTGGAGAGGGGACTGCAGGTGTTGTGGTGCTGTCAGGTGAAATCCAGGTGTCTGTCAGTGCAAGGATGTTGAAGGACAGGAGGGAGGCGTGGGCAGAGATGAAGTCAACCTTCCATGTGACAGACTGGCAGTTCCGTGGTCCAGCAGTGATCTAGAAGGTGTCAGTGGAGGTAGATGAGGTTGGAGAGGCAACCTCCTTGCAGGGGGGGCCATAACAATGGAAGCACCTTTTGTGGGTGAGACCAAAACAGGAATGGGGTAGAGACACATCATGAACAGGTTAAGGGAGATGTAGGAGAGGGGGAGAGATTTTGGGAAGGAGCATCACTGAAAACCACACTAAAAGCCCAGCTGATTAGCAAATGGAAAAACGGATGATTGCTCGCGTAATCAGAACTGATTGGCGAATCCCGTCTAGTAGCAAAGCAGATTTAAACACATGGTAAAGAAGGAGTAGCACGTGCCTGACAAGCAGCAGATAAGCTGAGTATTCAACAGGTACAAGCAGCAGAAAAACACAGTATTCCAATCACAAAAACAACTGGCAAAGCACAGAAAACTGAGCCTGCTCTAGAAGTAATCCGTAGCTCCAGTAGCCAGTGATGAATGCACTCAACTTTAATGATCTAAAATTCCTTAAAATGTGCGCTAAAAGCCCTCCCTCATCACAGAAATGGTTCCTCTGGTGCTAACCTAAGACCAGTGGTCAGAAAGCTTGTAGACAGAAAGTCAGACAGATGACTGTTAGACAGCTGGTGAGATGTTTAGACAGTCAGACAATCAGATGGTCAAAAAGTCAGACAATTCGATCGATGGTTGAAATAGTTCCTCTGGTGGAAGAGTAGCTAAAATGTTCCTGAAATGGTTCCTCTGGTGATGGACTCTTTCAGACGAGGGAAACTTTCTCACTGTTCTCAGGACTGTTGGAGGAAGTTCCTCCTTTTTTGTGTGTCGCACTGTAGGAACTGAGGATGATCGTCGTTCTTAGAACACAAATTTGAGGGACTTTTTTAGCTCCTGCTTCAGGGTAGGTTCTCTCCTAGCACAGGAGGAACCGTGCGTGATATAAGAGTACACTGACTGGTCAAAGACGAGGCAGTGCAGCGCCGGCAACTGCCATTTTTGAAAATTTGTAAAATGCTAGCTTTAAAAAATGGGGGGCAGAGACACGGGCAAATGGACTGACAGTGAAGTCCAGGCTTTATTGAGCGTATATGTGACGAAGGAAATGCAATGCAATTTTGATGGGTCTAAGCGAGATAGAAAAATATTTGATAGCATTTATGCTAGCAAACTGACTCGTGTCATTTCAGCATTCTTACTGGAACATTGGGAATAGCAGCCCAGGGGGTAGTTCCTCTCAATGAATCCCTAGAACTGTTTGGTCCAAAAGCTCCTAATGTGCCTAAAATGTTCCTGAAATTGTTCCTCTGGTGGTAACACGCCTGCACTGTTCCTCAGAAGCTTTTTCTGGTGATAACATGCCTACAGTGATCCTGAAATGGTTCCTCTGGTGATACTGAAAATGTTTTTGAAAAAGTTTCTGTAGTGGAAACGTACTTCAAATGTTCTTGTGGTGGAAACACGTCTGAAACTTTGCTGAAACGGTTCCCCAGCTGAGATGTTCCTGTGGTGGAGGTGTGGATGAAATGTGAGAATGTGACTGTAACACATTTTGTCTCCTCCAGCAGAAAGCTCAGCACAGGAAGACAAACTTCTCGCGCTACCTCCCCATCGAGACTCACCGCTCCATCGAGAGGTGGGAGGACTACATTACCCAGCATGCATTTCAGATTAGTGTGAGCTAAAAGGACAGTTATATCTGTGTGTGTGTGTGTGTGTGTGTGTGTGTATATATGTACAGTCAGCTACAGCTCTTACCCGGCCCTGAAGTGAGCTACAGCGACTTCCTGGATGCCATTGATCGGCGTGAGGACACGTTTTATGTCGTCTCTTTCAGACGGGTGAGACACAGTGGATGTTCACAGGCTAATTAGCGATTCAAATGTATGCAGGAGTAATAAAAATCTCTCTCTCTCTCTCTCTCTCTCTCTCTCTCTCTCTCTCTCTCTCTCTCTCTCTCTCTCTCTCAGGATCATCTGCTTCTTCCTGCGATCAGTCACAACAAAACCACACGACCCAAAATGTCCCTCGTCATGCCTGCTATGGCAGTCAACGGTAACAAACCTCGAAAGACGAGTCAGGTTTATTTATAAAGCAGTATAACTCCAGCAGGATTAAAGTGTGTGTGTGTGTGTGTGTTCGTTCAGAGTCGGTGTATAACTCGTCTCAGGGTGGATATGAGCTCATGATGCAGGTGGACTGTGAAGTCATGGACACCAGAATCATCCCCATCAAATCCTCTGTGGTCCCGCCCTCGCTTAGAGACACCCCACCCACCCCTCCGTCTCACCACCATCATGGCAACCACACCCGGCAACCACATGGGGGTGGGGCTTCAGCGAGCAGGCAGCCTCTGCCTGTCAGGAGGAGGGGGGTGGAGTTTCTGATCACACAGTCAGGATCATAATGAAATGGAGAAAAAGGGAAAGTGCACAAACACACACACACACACACACACACACACACACACACAATAGAGATTTTTAAATCCCAGAATTCCCCACCACTCATCACCCAACTCCTGCAGTTCCACTAGCAAAATGTAACCCTGGGATTGTCCAAATCTCGTGGCACTGAAGATAAAGAAATAGAACAATGTTTTAAATGCTCTAAAGTTACGCTTGTTTCTATGGTAACATTGACCCTGTAGTCTTTACAAGCTTCGACCACAGGGTTACGCTGTAGCTGTAACCAATTTCCACTGGGTGAGTAGTTAAAGTCTCCCCCAAAAAAACCCCAAAGCATTCTGCAGCACAGGTTCCCAAACCCCCAAGAATTCCGCGGGATGGGTCACCAGACCCCAAACCATTCTGTGGCACAGGTTCCCAAATCTCCAAGAATTCTGCAGCACGGGTTTCCAGATCCCCAGAATTCAGTCATAGTTTACCAAAGTCCCCAAATCCCTGTGTACAGCTCTGGGAGTTTTTCCAGGTGTACTATGAAATTCTGGGAGTTCAGTGATCCATACAGGTCTCTAAATTCTTAGAATTCCCCAGCATGGGTAGCTAAACTCAGAATTCCAGCATACAGTACATGTAACCAAAATACCATGATTATGCTGTAGGAGTCCGTAAATTCCCAGGATTCCCCAGTAGATGGCACCAACATCCCATAATTTCCCAGTAGGGATCAGTAAACTCACAGAATTCCCTTGTATGGAACACCAAATTCCCATGAGGGACCTTAATGAGTGTGTGCTGTAGATTTGTCTTTATTTTTTTACTTCCTACTCGATGCCAGTCATCGCTGTTGTTTTTTTTATTGTTTTAATTATGTTTATGATTTGAAAATCATACTGTGCTTTTATTTAAATGAGAAACGTGATCGATGCAGATATCAGTTACCATGTGAGGGAGGAAAACAGAATTTCGGAAAAGTTTGGAATTGTGTGCTTTTCTGTTGGAGTCCATTCTGATGTCACAAAGTCATGATGCTTTAAATGCTGAAACTAGCACTGTTAGGATGTAAAATAACCACTGTTCGAACGGATTCTGCGTGCGCTGGTATTTGTGGGCGGAGCCTGAATCCTGATCTGAGCACACAGGAAGTGCCGATTGAGAACTCTGACCCGGACTTCACCTGGTAGTGTGAAGGTTAAAGCTCTGGTTGTTGTAGAAACGCGTCGACAGAGCTTGTAATATAGTGTATATTTAAAACCGGTTTTTATTTGATAATTGTAGCTGCGTATAACTTTGACACTTTATTGTTGTAATCGCGGTTAAAGGGAGCTTTATACATGTTTATATGTTTGTTATTTAGACGCAGCAACTTTGGATTACAAACCCAACATGGTCGCTTGTAAATAACGGGAGTTTATGATCTGACCATGTGCACTTCTTCGCTCTCACTCTTCCACTTTTGCTTTAGAGAACTTTTTTTTAACCAAAAATAATCTTTTTCTTTCATCCAATGTGTAAACGTTTTTGTCCGATTCCGTTTTATAAATTCTGTCCTGAAGACTGCGATGTGGGGAAAGAAGACCCTGAGACAATCAGAGATGTTTCAGAAGGAAAATGTAATGTAGATGTACGTTTGCTAACAAACAAAAGGAAAAAAAGTACCGCATTATTACGATGTCTTTTTTAAAAAAAATTTTAAGTGTGTGGTGTTGTGTGTTGAAAATCTCCCGGGGTATCAGTACAGAGAGTTTATAAACGTGAAGCTGGATGGGGTTTTAAAAATCCTGATGCAAAAACACGCATTGTGATAAACTAGATCACAAAATCGTCATTCATGATCAGATTGCCCTGCTCTAATATTTATTATACAGAGAGACGGATATAAAGGCACGTGCTGGATTAAAATCTAAATTTCTCAACTGTAAATATACGTATAAAACAAACAAAAAGTACCAGAAAAGATCACTGATTTCCAGCACACGCCTCTATATATTTGTGTGTGAGAGATGTAGACCTGTTCCTGAAGTTAGCCATCATAAGACATTCCTTCTAGTCGTCATCATCACACACAAGTTTATACTCGCTGATGTAAATACAGTTTGCTTTTTTTTGTCCTTTTTTTAAAAGTAATTTATCTGTTTGTTTCTCAGCTGTGTGAGTTTATGAAGCCCTGTGTTCTTTTTGTTTCAGACCGATAAGAACCTGCTAAATAAATATTTAAAAAGAGAGAAGTGTGTGTATGTGAGCTGATTCGTGTTCTCAATATCCTGCTGAGTTAATCTGAATAAATTTGCATTTATTTGAGTGTGAGATATAGAAAAAGTTATTTTCTTTTTTTTATTTCCCCCCAATCGTCTGGCGTACAGCAGAGCCACAGGAGAGAGAGGAGACGGAGTGTATGATGAAATGCAGTATGTGAGGAACAAACACGGTGTGTGTGACAGTAAAACACTGAGTGACCACATGGTGATGAAGCAGAGGTACAGTTATCACACCGGGGTTGATTAATTTCCTTTAATAGCACATCATCTAACACCAAGATTTACAGTTTCTCCTCAGAATCAGGTTAATTGGCCGAGTTTCACATGCACAAGGAGTTTGGTTCCAGCAGTTGCTGTCTCTCTAGTAATACAGGGGCGAAAAAGAAGAAAAAAAGTGGGTTTGTTTGTTTTTTTGTTTATATATATACACACACACACACACACACACACACACACACACACACACAAACACACAGTTGTGGTCAGAAGTTTACATACAGTGACGAATGTCATGGCAATATTTGGGCTTTCAGTAATTTTTCTGAACTCGTCTTTTTCTGTGGCAGAATGATTGTACAGCACACAGCTTTAATTAAAACAACACTAGAATTTGGTGCACAAGTTTAAATTTTCTTTGGGTTTTCTGAAATCAGCACAGGGTCAAAATTATACATATGCCCACTTAGATTATTAATTCAGAGGTGCTGAAACTTCCAAAATGTCTTATCTTGCCAAGGCCGAGGTCTCTT
>JAOBRE010000014.1:10116327-10127253 GCA_027574745.1 Occidentarius platypogon
AGTATATAATACAGTAAATACTTTATGCAATAAACACTATACAGTGCGACATGAGGACCACCACTGAAGCTCACGGTAGATGGAGAATGTCTCAATCTCGTTTTATTTTAATATAGAAGGATATAATCTGTTTTACATTGGAGTTTAATTATAAGATCATTATAATGCTTTATTTTTAACATCTTATGCAAAGCATGCATGACCTATTCGGATTATATGAATACAACAGAGAGATAGTGTCAGTTATTTCACAAAATGATTAAGAAAAGTTGTATATCATAAGTCAGGGTCAGACACTTACCTGTTTAACATATTTCCTCTCTGCAGCAGAACGTGCAAGAGCCATGCGCACAGCGTAGAGCAGTAAACTCGGCAATCTGAGCAACTCCATCCCAGAACCTACCAGTGCTGCAGCGATTACATAATTCACAAAGAATGCACCCTGATTTGGCAAAAACACACACCTGTGGCAAAGACGAAGAATCCTCAATTATTATTATGCGTCAGACTTTAGTAGTACAACACAAGAATACATCAATAAAATAATATGAAGGTGAGGTCACATAAAGGTGACATGATGTAAATACCAAAGAGCTTAACTTACTCAAACCTCAGCTTCTGATTTGAGTGAGAATCAAAGAGCCATCGGAAAAACAGATCTAAACTGAGTGGAAAGGAACAATATGCAATTATTTAATAATATTGTTAATAAATAAATAAATAAATGAATGAATGAATGAATGAATGAATGAACGAACGAACAAAACTGTCAAACCAAAAGGTTCACTGGAATGTAAAATGCTATAATGTAATGCAAAATAATGCAATAAAATAGAATAAAGTGTAAAAATAAAATAATTATTGCCCTTTAATAGAGGAGAATAGAATAGAATGCACAATTCAGCCACTGAGGTGCACAAGCCTTGGTGCCGTTCCCAAGCCCAGATAAATGGGGAAGGTTGCGTCAGGAAGGGCATCCGGTGTAAAACTCATGCCAAATCAGCTATGTGGATGATGAAGAGGACTTTCATACCGGACTGGTCGAGGCCCGGGTTAACAATGACCACCACTGCAACTGCTTCCCAGCAGGGTACCAATGCAAACTATGCTACTGGAGGGAAAAGGAGGAGAAAGAGAGGTGGAAGGCGAATTCAGAAGACACATGAGAATCGAAAATGCAGGAGTGGAATTGAAAGTTGGAACTTTAAATGTTGGCACTTTGACTGGTAAAGAAAGAGAACTGGCTGATATGATGGAGAGGAGAAAGATTGACATCCTGTGTGTACAAGAAACAAAGTGGAAGGGAAGTAAGGCCAGGAATATCAAAGGTGGTTTCAAGCTTTTCTATCATGGTGTGGATGGGAGGAGAAATGGTTTTGGGGTAATCCTGAATCAAGAGTATGTTGGATGTAAACCGAGTGAGTGACAGAGTGAGGAGTGTGAAGCTGGAAATCGAAGGGGTGATGAACACTGTCAGCGCATATGCCCTTCAAGTGGGGTGCAAGATGGAAGAGACAGAAGAATTCTGGAGTGAGTTGGATGAAGTGGTTGAAAGTATACCAAAAAAAGGAAAGAGTGGTGATTGGAGCAGACCTAAATGGGCATGTTGGAGAAGGGAACAGGGGTGATGAGGAGGTGATGGGTAGGTATGGAGTGAAGCAGAGAAATGTATAAGGGCAGATGGTGGTGGATTTCGGAAAAAGGACGGAAATGGCTGTGGTGAATACATACTTTAAGAAGAAAGAAGAGCACAGAGTAACGTAAGAGTGAAGGAACGTGTTCTCAGGTGGACTATATTTTATGTCGGAGATGCAATCTGAAGGCGATTGGAGACTTGTGGTGACCCCTAATGGGAACAGCCAAAAAAAGAAGAAGAAGCGAATAGAATAGAATGCACATTGTAATTTAATAGCATGGAATAGAATCAAATGCCAATTACGGAATATAATAGAACAGTCAATTATTCTAATGTAATTGAGTAGAATAGAATTCACATTGTACTGTAACAGCAGAGAGTAGAATCAAATACTCATCACAGAATAGAATAGAATAGAATATTTCCTGGTCATGTGACCTGACAATTATATTTCATAGCAGAAAGAAAGGTCCCCAGTTCACAAATAAATAGTAAAACATAGGTTTTCTGGTACTGCTTTTTAGAAAAATTAGAGAAATTAGTTGCTGCCATATGGCAACATCACGCAGTATCAGGTTAATGAATAGAATAATTTATCAAGAATACATTAGAAAAGAATGCTAAATGCAAAGTAATAGAATAGAATAGAACTGGTTACAGTAATAAAACAGAATAGGACTGGTTATTGTAATACTGGCTATTGTGTGCTGTAATTTAATGACCAAAATAATGTATGGAGAATAGAATCTAACAAAATTTTAACTGCAAACTAAAGCAATAGAATAGGTTATTGTAATGTAATGGAATAGAATAGAATAGAATAGAATAGGACTGGTTATTGTAATAGAAATGGAAGATAAAGGCTAACCTGGTGAGCCCCAGTGATGGCAGGATAAGCACCATAAAGAGCAAGAAGATGTAGAGCTTGTACATCATGCTCATATTCTCACTTGACCTACGCACAAAGACTTCAAATGAATTTCTGTATGTCCGAGGGTGGGTGGGTGAGTGAGTGTGTGTGTGTGTGTGTGTACCTGGTCCAGTGGCCCTCCAGCAGTGTAGAATAGTAGACTATGGTGGGCAACAGTGCAGAGAAGGACCACAGGAGCAGAGTTGGGAAGAACTGACTGATAATAGCACTCTGGTGAATCAGATACACAACAGGAAATATAAGTAGCAGAAGACACTATGCAAGTCAACAGTCAAGTCAAGTTTATTTGTACAGCGCTTTTAACAATAAACATTGTCGCAAAGCAGCTTTACACAATTTGAACGACTTAAAACATGAGCTAATTTCTCCCTAATCTATCCCCAATGAGCAAGCCTGTGGCGACGGTGGCAAGGAAAAACTCCCTCAGACGACATGAAGAAAATTGTGCAAGTGCAAGAACACATTTGTAGCACAGTACGTGCTGTCACTACCCAGCATTCAATGTAACACGATTGTCAGAAAGGCATTTGTGCAGATATGAGCTACAGTGCAACTGTGCAGTCACACACATTTAGGTAGGCGATGGGTTTTGCGACATTGAACTTGTCAATGACAGTGATGACTATCGACGGAGTGGTGAGGAAGAAGAGTAGGATGAAGAGTAAAATGTTCAACAGTAGATATCGAGACCACCACATCCAGCTCTGCATCGATAGGTTCTCCCTGAGACAAAACAAAACAAAACAAAAAAAACATTACATATAAGCCATAAAAAGAAAAAAAAACTCAAGTACAACAGTGTATAAGAAAGGCAGTTCATAATTATTATACCAATAGATGTTATCTGGATGGGGTGCATAGCTCACTCTCCACTTTTTTACTTTCAGCTGTTCACTAGTGGATGAAGGCTGAGGCTCCCTATGACAGCCACATCTTACTTCCCTCGTTCTTGCCATTTCCCGAGACCCAGTTCCACATTCAAGAGCATTGAAATCTTTAAGAATGCTGAGAGAACGGGAAAGAAAGAACAAGAGGAGACAGCACACATTGTAATCATAAATTCCTTCTCTGAGATTTCATGGCTCATAAATATTTTAATGCACTTATAAATGCAGACTGCGGTCAGAATAATTGTTCAAAAAAATGTAAGGCTTTCGATTTCAGTGTGGTTTAAAAAAAATACAATGCATTCTCTCTAATCTTTTCTTTTTCATCCTGTTTCATTCTTGAGTCTACCCTTGTGCAAAAATAATACATTTCTCTCAACCATATTTACACACCGTAAATTTTTACAGCACCAGTGAATTCGTCACCAATTCAAAAATGTTGAAATGACTGGTCATTTCTGTCAGAGGAGAAAACATTACATTTGGAAAGGAATTAAAACACAGTCTTATGCATTGCTTGGTTTTCAAAATGACAATTTTGGTATGTTTAGAAAATAAAAATACAGGATTTCGAGAATAAATTTGTAATTTCTCAAGGAAAAAAAGTCCTAACATATTAATGAAAAAAGTCATATCATCTAAAATTACAAGAATAAATGATTTTTCAATAATAAACTTGGAATATTTTGAAACGAAGTTGTAATATCTGACATCATGAGAAAAAAAACCCCTCAATATTTCAAGAAAAAAATATGTCACTCAGTATTAAGAGGAAAACGTCACAACATTCAAGAATAAAGTCAAAATGGTAACAGAGCAATGTGTTAAAATGATGGATACAGTACTGGTTTTATAATTAAAGGAAACCTTAATCATCTGATGCATCAGCACTGCATTATTAGTAGTATTAGAAGTTTGAAACAATTGTGCAATAAATTGTGTTTATTTAGAAGAAAGTACCACAGGAACATGGAGGATGGTTACAAGGATTCCCATGGTATCAATGGTAGCATCTGTGGTATAACATCTCTAACTCTGATGCACTTAATACAGTAAATGAGCATGCAATGCTTTATGGCATATGGACTCGCCATAAGGTTTAAATTGATCATCCACATGCCATAATGCATTGGGGACTCAATGCCGAATGCACCAGTGTTCCATTCCTTCAAATCCATCGATTGTTTTGATTCTCATTGGCTCCTTTGCAACTATACACCCTCTTGAATGGCTTGCAGATGTAGCTGATCATGGCCTGCAATTTCCTGTTCAACTAAAGAAACAATAACTTCAACAAACCCACAATGTTCCTGATTTTAACACGAGCATTGCCCTGATAAGCATAATGATTTTATTATTACTGATACATATCTATTTTTTAAATAGTGGCCCTCAGACACCTCCATATATTCATTATTGAAGCACATTGAACAGAAATTCAACTCAAATTCAAGCAACTTTTACTTGAGCCTTAGTTTGCTCAGTAAACACTTAAACACAGTAAACACTTAATTTGCTTAATAAACACTTAAATGAATGCTTACTAAGCTGCCATGGATTTAGTCTGGAGTGTGACGAAAGCCATTCCCAGTGGATGCTGTAAGCTACTGTCTTTATGCTTTGTCAATTCTTCTTCAAGTTGAGCCACCTGAGAACTGTAGTATTCTATAGCATCAACCTGTACACGCATGCACACACACACACACACACACACACACGCATGCATGTTATTTCGAGTCACAGCTTATAAGGCAAGATAACAGATAATCCCTCTTAAATCTCCAACCCTAAATGTGAACATTAGTGCTTTCAGTGGTGCCATATATTATAGAAAAGGTTTGTATTGCACACCTACAGAATTCCAAGACATTTCAAAACAAAAAAATATATATATGTATATAGAATTTTAAGCAGCAGCCTTTCACTGGAATTTGGCTTGGCACCTCACATTTGGTCCAGAGAAGTTACAATTTCATAAAATTTTAGTCCATGTTACCCTTTCACACCCTTGGCATGTGCAGCAGGTGCAGAGATGCCCACAAGGCCGGGGGTTGATGACTTCCTGTTGCCCTTGGGATTCAAGGACCTTGCGGTAATACAGCAAGTTTTTCTCCGCTCGCTTCCTATATGAGATAAAACGATAAAAACCTAAATAAAAAAAAGAACTCAACCCAAACTCACATGAAAAAAAAAGTTTTTGTTGTTCGATACAATATGAACACTGTACCAGTTTATCTGGCTAATAATGTTAGACTGTAATACAAAGCATAACCATTCCAGCACATTACTGAATTGAGGCCAGGATATTATATTAATTGTTTTTTCTAAGTGAGTGCATGTAAAATAAAACCGTGACAGTTACTCTTGTGAAAGGTCACTGGGATGAGGATCTGATAAAATACTTCCTCTGTGCTTATGTAACAAATAACAGAAAATTACAGCAAAATAGCTTGAATAGCTTTTGTTTTGAACCAAAACAATGATGCCTAACTCAAAGTATTGCATTTAAAAAATAAAAAAAAAAGATATTCTAGAGTTTTCCATACTTTTCATTCATCAGGTAGATCAGGTTAGCCACATCGTAGCATAAACGAACATCCATCACCTCGCAGGATGGGTATGCCTCTCTGCATATACAGCGGATAAAAAGGGGGAAAGGAAGCACATTATATCACAGCAGATTTTTAAAAAGATTGTTTTAAATAAATAAATAATAACAACCACATCAGATTTCTTGCCTTTTAGAAAAAAGAAAAAAAAAAGGCTAGCAGGACAAATTGTTAAACATGCATTTGGTGCTATACTGTGCTGTGTAAATACTACTACTACTACTACTACAACAACAACAACAAATAAGAAGAAGAAGAGGAAGAAGAAGAAGAATCATCTTGACAGGTGAAGCATTTTGAAGTTTTAATAAGCCTCATAGTATTTATTGCCATTATTTGAAATGACTGGTGAAAAAAATAAATTAAACTCCCTTGGGATGAAAAAATATTTTCTGGCAGATGCTGGAAAGTTTTTGTCCTTACGTAAAATGAATCCTTAAACTGTCTTCACTAGCAGTGGGAGGGATGAAGCATACAAACAGTGTTGTTCTAGCCTGGGTGAAACAGAAAAATGCAAAACTTAACTAAATCCATCTGTGTATATATATATATATATATATATATATATATAGATAGATAGATATAGATATATACACACACACACACACTCACTGTCTCTCTTCTGGTTCCTTTCATTTGTGAGGTGTGATGTCTCAGCAGTGCCACCGTGAGGATGAGATACAGAACTGCAAATACTGTGTGCAACCAAAGCAGATTATCCCTAAAAAGCAAGAACACAGAAACTTCAGTTGTCAGTGAACTGATATATGAAAATCACTAAACCAATATATATGAATATAACTATTCTATTAAAGTCAAGCCATTACATTTCTCTTGGTGTTCCAAACACAAATTTAAAATAGCACATTACGCATTGCTTTCAAAAGACGTGATTTCCAGAGACACTTGACTACCAGACAATGAAATTTGTATATTTACATAAGATAGATGGGTTTTTATACAGCACTTATTTTTAATTTACTTTTTTTTTAAATAACATGGGATTATTTACTTACACATTTTGCAAAAAAATATTCATGACACTTTCATATAAAACTAGTTACAACAGTTTGATTAGTCCACTAGCTTGTTGGTCAGTTGACAGTTTCTTTCATGTAAGGGCAATAGACGGATGTAAGTGCAAGAAGAGTTTTATTGAAAAAACACTAGCAAACAGATCCAAAACAAAGGCAGAGTCAAAAAACAGGCAGTGGCCGAGCGAGGCACAAACAGGACATCAGAAGGAATACAATACTCACAGTCCAAAAACACAAACAGGGTCAAAACCAGAAAAGTGACCCATAATAAAAAGCTTTCACAACATCTGTGTGTTACTGAGAGTCCTTATATGTATGCGCTGCAATTGTGCTCTAATCAAGAACAGGTGCAGGCTAATTAGTCCTAACGGCATGCGTGCACTTTGCAGTCTGGCTGCGCTCTGAGCTCCAAAGTGCATGGATGTGACAAACATAACCAGACAGCTGTTTGACATATCAAGTTTGATATCCAATGGAAACTATATAGTAATGATGTAAAGTGAAAGCGCTGGTTCACTGCTGTCCACCAGGCACCCAGCAGTGTCACACCACAATAAATGTCGTGGTGTTGTTTCTGGCTCATGGCATGCAGTGTCAAAGAAAGGAATAAATATGTATTTGTAACTGTGATGCATATCTCATTATTGGCATCACTGTCACAAGACAATGCAGCAACTTATTGACCTGAAGTACATGACACTACACAATTCAATGGTTCATATGCTATAATATTATTATTCTCTTCAGGCTGATATTGTGCCTTTGCAAATATTTTTCTCATACACTCATCAGAAGCTTGGCTTTTAGGCAGTGCCTAAAAATCTATATTAATACTTGTCTGAATAAGTTAAAATGTAGAGGGATTAATTTCCAAGTAAAATTGTATTCAGCAGAAAATGATTAACAAGGTCATTGTGTTTGATGGTTGATTGCATTTCATTCACAGACATCACAAAACAGCATGTATTGTTCTTGATGCACTGTCTGGAGGTTGATGACTTTAAAGTTAAATCTTAACTTCAGTATATGCAATTCATGCTCTCATGACCTTTTCTCTTTAAAAGTAGCTCTCAGGGCAGTGCATTTGGGGTCTATGAGCTGTTGCATGATCTGGCAGGTATTTAGGCAGGTGACTTCTAACAGCATCATCAATGAATAAAGGCAGTTTGCAGTTACAGCCATATTTGCTGAGCCTCGACACCGCATTCAACTAAAGGTTGTAACTAGTAATTTCTGACTTCCTACTCAGAAGAATGGAAGAAAAAAAAAAAAATGCCCCCTCAACTTGGAATTCCTCCTCGGGAACATCTCGACTCTGAGTTCAAAATGGCTGCTCATAGTATGAACAGTGAACAAAGTAGAATTTCTTACCCTTAAATGAGTTATACTGTACATCAGGGGAACCATCAGGGTCTTCAGAGAAGGCCCAAACATATCAGCATTTCAAATGCCATGTTTAATTTTTCTCATTCTATGTCTTTCATAATTTCATGATAATTATTCTCTTCTAATTCTCGTCTCATTTTCTATTTAATTTGCTTCAGAAAGGAAAGGGTTACAGTCCTGAAAACATTAAAATAGTGTTATCTAATGAGATTTTTTTTGTTTGTTTGTTGTCTCTAGGCTGAGAAGAGTTTAGAGCTGGCTCACTCATTGGTTAGGACTTCATTGCCAGGACAGAAGGCCATGGCAGTGTATGTTTATGTAGGAAGTGACAGATGAATTAACCAATCAGATTTTGATTTATAGTGGGAGGGACCAAAAATGTATCACCCTCAGCCTTCTTGAAGGCCAACGTGAGCTTAACCATGAGTCGGCACTGTCAGCACAGCAGTGAGGTCACCTTTCAGTCGGTGTAGCGTTCATCAGTAGTGTTAGCGAATGTTAATAAAGCGGTCAAGCCAGTGCTATCGAGAGCAAGTAGCACAGGCTAATGACCAACAAACTAAGATTTCTGTCTCCAGACTCTTCTTCCACGCACGCTCGCTACAGTGTTTTTCACTCAGACTTAAGTATCCTCCGTAATTTACTGACTTACTTTTAAAATCAACATCGACAGCTACACACACCGGAGCAACCTGGCACCCTGCTGCTAATCCCTTGCAAAATCCTTTGCCCTGTTGCTTTTTTGGTGTGTCTGGCTGAGCTGAAGTCCCAGCTCGAATAGTAATGGTTTGCCACTGCTATATAGAAGGCATGACTGTACACACATAGTTAGAAATTTCACTTGAGTTACAACCCATATACACTTATCCGTCAGGACTTGTTTTCACTCATTCCATTTCTGGAATGCAGCATCAATTCTTCCGTGAAGGGAAGATGAGGTGTTTTCAAAGGTAATGATGGTATATCCAAGGTACTTGAAGGTCCTGACATTTTTTATCTTGTTTCCTCCAAGACATATTCGACTTTCCTGTTTCATTAATCCCTCATCAACATTGAATACTATTGTTTCAGTTTTATTATATGACACCTGCATTCTTCTACTGAGTTAGCAAATACTGTACAACTTGATCATCAACATAAAGAAGTTCCTTTCCATTATATGAAATAATAAATGTCTATTATAATAAATCAAAATTTTCCTACTTATGTGTAGACAGCTACAAAAGGTTGCTTATGATGACAATGTGTCTTGATGTATTTGCTTGTCCCTTGGCTAAGCTTGCGATAAATCACTGCTGATGATGTGGTATGGATGCGTTTGTGAAGTGAGCTTTGATAAATTAGTCCAGATGATTTAAGGGATGTTTCACCAAGTGGAAGTTTGACATGACAAGACTATGAGTGAAAGTTTTGTGAATCTATAATCTGGGCTAGAAAGAATCAGCCGTGGTCTCTATCCCATACTCTGTATCTTATTTATGACCATTATATCACATTGCTCCTGCGGAGGACGGCCCCATATGGACAGTAGAAAGACGCACTTGGAAGATAGCTCTGGACGCTTACAGTTTGGCTATGATGGATGAGGACTACAATTCCTATCATAACTTTAGCACTGCACTTGTCATGTACAGTCTTGCACTCAAGTCTCCATCAATGAACAGACTTCATGTTAAAGTGACACAGGTCGATGTATTAAAAAGATGAGCCGTACCCTGTGGAGCTAGAATAACCCCAGGTACTTGAATCACACGCTGGATTGCCCGCTACTTCATTCCCGTGAAGGAGAATGAGCTGGAAAAACAACGCACGCTAATGTTTACACTTGGGTTCGGAAACGGCCGAAGTTTATCCTCATTATAAGATTATAACGAGGGACGTCGCAACAAACATGGCGGAACCGGCGGCCTCCGACACAGAAGTGAGTGGTTGAGAGCCTTCAAGCTTACAGGTGCGTTTAGATTTGGAATATTTCAATTCTCGAGTTTTGTTTTTATTTTTATAAAAATATTTTTCTAAATATTTAAATTTGTCTCGATTTAGGAGTCTTTGTTCGATCTGGGCGATCCGCCATGTTTGCTGTGGCTCCGCAGTCGTGACCTCTGACCCACGCATGACCTCACATGACTTTTCCGAACTGGCTGCCGAGCGGTTTGTAAACAGACTGACACATGGTTAGGATGCCCCGCATTAGGAAATAAAATGTACTGAAACAAAATGATGCATACCAGCTATGGGGATGGATATCAGCTCAAACAATTCAGAAAGGGGAGTGGATTAAATAATTCCTGAACCAGCACATCAACCTCGTTATCTCTAGCTGCTTTATCCTGTTCTACAGGGTCGCAGGCAAGCTAGAGCCCGTCGCAGGCAAGCTGGAGCCTATCCCAGCTGACTACGGGCGAAAGGCGGGGTACACCCTGGACAAGTCGCCAGGTCA
>JAOBRE010000014.1:15024986-15036674 GCA_027574745.1 Occidentarius platypogon
TATTGCATTTTGATAAATGGAAACTAAAATGTAAACATGCTACAAACAAATCCCTGATATTTCCATAACTTGGCCCAAAACATGATCAAATCCCCTGACCTTCCCCTGCCTCAAACACACTTTTTAAAATTCTGTGATATTCCAAAAATTCCACGATCCATGGGAACCCTGCAAAAAGCCTGCTCACGTGAAATTCAATGAGCAAAAAAGGGATTTGCATCCTCCAGCAGTCAATTTTATATCCACCTCATCAATTTGCTTGGTGCCAAGTTCTTCTTTAAACCTACAATTCTGACAATCTTGGATGTGTGGGGCAATAGGAAACCAGAATGGGGTCTTGGGTTATTTTATTTTATTTTTATTTATTTATTTATTTATTTATTTATTTATTTTTGAAAGACTGAACATGGAGAAAATGTTCACATGTACAGAGACTAATGCAAAACCTATTTTTGCAAAATAATGCTCGTATTAGGTTGTTTCAAAAACATGGCTGCTGTCAGCCAATCAGATTTTAGCAGGCATTTGGCATGATTGTCACTGAAGTACTATACTCTGGTCTCTTTCTTGTTGTAGATAACTTGGTAAGAACTAGCTCCTGTGGACAATGTTTGCAAATACTGGAATCTGCTGGAGTCTGCCATTTGCAACTATATTTATCATCATTCGGCTCCTCTGTCAAAATAATGTCTATCACTAACAACAAGCAAGCTAACCTGCTACGGTTAGCTGTTCATTGAAGTACCAGTTTCTCTCCAAAAATATGTACGACCTGAACTGCCTGATTTTGCTTCACCCCATGACAAAATACACAATGCAAAATCTAGAGATCTAGTGTAACTGCTGCTTAATGCAATTATAGCTGTCACATAATCCTCTCTTTGTGTGATTGTAGCACTAATGCCAAACATGTTGTAGCTGTGCCCATTTTTTTTTCTTTAAAACGTAATCACAATGCTGACTGTTTAAAGCTCTCTTGAATCTTGTTTGCTGGTGGCCTACTATAAATATCATCTGTTAGTTCCTCACACATGACTTGTTGCAAATCTCATCAGGCTCATCCCTACTGATTAATCTGGTAACTGACCAAGTCTGTCTTTCCAAATTTGCTTCGGTGGATCTTGGATCCTCTTTTACATCAGCACCCTTCAAAGACATGCAGTTAGGTTAACATGGGGGCAGCCTTGGGCTGAAGTGCCTTTGAGCAAGGCAACTAACCCCCAACTGCTCCCCGGGCACTGTAGCATGGCTGCCGACTGCTCTGGGTATGTGTGTGTGTGTGTGTTCACTGCTTCAGATGGGTTAAATGCAGAGAGGAATTTTACTGTGCTTAAGTGTATGTGTGATTAAAAAAAAGTTGTTCTTCTCTGTGACTGCATATTCCTTTTTGCATTACTATGCATTACTACCAAAGTTTTCATCTCAAACGTATGGTATATAAAGTAAGTATCACAGCCCAAGATAGTATCCCTCCCTGCCAAGAGATTTCAATTTCTCAGAACTGTAAATCATTTGTTCACATTCTGTTAATTTCCTGACATTATAACCATATGGTTATTGCAAAGTTCTGGCAATACATCCCTTATTGCCTAATTCGTGTTTGACTCCTGTGAAAACAGCCCCCTTGCACGAAAGGGCTAATGCTCCTCACACTACTGCCCACAGGAACAGCACCACTTTGACATCACTACCTCCTCCCAAGTGCTGATGAGACAGCGCCACTTCAGCACCAATGTTGTAGACAGCTGAAGTGCACATGGCCATGGGATGGAGCAAGGAAAACAGGCACAGATGCAGGGGATTAAGCAGCACCACTGCTCACATGATTTGAGCATTCAGGAGAGTATAAAAGGATGGTGCCAGCATCGCAGGTTAGTGGATTTTACTCATGATAGATACACTGATGTCTTTCCCTTTCCATATAGAAAGTGACCCTGATGATGAAATGCCCCATTAAGATTTCCTCTGTCCGAACCCCTCCACTCTCCCATTATGAGGAAGAGCTCTCAAGCTCCAGCTGAAGACATCCGCAACCTCCCTGCACCCCACTGCCTTACCAGCAGAGGCTCCAACCATGTCCCTGAGTGAAGCCACCAGCACCACTCACTCTGCACCTGTACTGCATGACTTCTCCTTCT
The DNA here is from genome assembly GCA_027574745.1 of Occidentarius platypogon. Lineage (NCBI taxonomy): Eukaryota > Metazoa > Chordata > Actinopteri > Siluriformes > Ariidae > Occidentarius > Occidentarius platypogon. The sequence goes on from JAOBRE010000014.1 coordinate 15,027,125, forward strand.
GCTTCACCATCTCCTCTCTCCTCACAGGACACTTAATAAAGGAGCACATTAACCTGCCATCTGCTTGGACCCAGGTCTCTGTTCTGCTTGTCATAGCTGCAAGGCACTATACTGAACACAGACATGATTCCCACCCACCTCATGGATCCAATGCTGAAGCACATGCTGGAGCCCAGCCTGCAGCAGCAGATCACCCATGATCTGCTCACCTAGCATGCCACAGTCAGGGCTGCCACCGCCCACCTTCCTAACCCTTGACCTTGGTGCTTCCCAAGCTGAGTCCTGATGATGATGATGATGATGATGTTGAAGTGTACCTCTATGCATTCAAGCAGACTGCCAGCCATGAGGGTTGGCCAGAGAAAGAGTGGGCCAAAATCATGGCTCCCTTGCTCACCAGTAAGACCCAGTTTGCCTTCCATGCCCTCCTGCCAGTGACTGCAGATGACTACAATCTGTTGAAGGAGGAGCTCATGGTCTGCTGCAGGCTCTCACCCAGTCAAGTGGTGGCTGAGTTCCACCAACAGACCTTCAGGGCTAACTTCACCCTATGGAGTTAGATGGATGCCCTGCTGCAGATGACCAAGCAGTGGGTCCAGACTCAGCAGCACCCAGCCATGCAGGTCACAGAGAGGGTCATGATGGACTGGTTCCTGCGGTCCTGCCCCCTGAAGAATGTTGGGCCGAGGGCTCCCTAGAACCCCACAAATATGGTTGAGACCCTGAAATGCACTCTCTCCAGCCATGAGCAGAAGGAGGATGACAGCCTCAAGTACTGTGGGGAGGCAGAAGCATTTGGTCAAGGGTGAAGACCAACTTAGTGGGCAGGTCCTTTCCTATACCTACTTCCTGATAAGAAGCAGGCTCCTGTGGGGTGAAGCCATGGCCTGAAGGCTAGAAAAGCAGCTTTGGGACCAAAAGGCCACTGGTTTGATTCCTTGGACCAGCAGGAATGGCTGAAGTGTCCTTGAGCAAGGCACCTAACCAGCTCCCTGGGCTGCCCACTGCTGTGTGTATGTCAGAGCCCTGCTGTGCATCGCTCTGGATAAGAGCATCTGCTAAATGCCTGTAATGTAATGCACTGAGCACCAAAGCCAAGCCTGCAACCTCCTGGAGGTTCCCCACTTCCAACGTAAACATTGTGATGCACCTTGACCATTCCCACCTGCTCATAGGACACCTGAGAGTCCACAACACTAGCTGGGTATGAAAGCCGAGGTGTGCAACTTCTACCAGGGGTGCCCTCAGTGCCAGCACACCAGCCCCAACTCCACAGAAAGAGTAGGTATGGATCTGGTACATCCAATTCCAAAGTCAGCCCAGGGAAACAAGTACATCCTTTTCATTGTGGACTCCAACACCCAATACCCCAAGGCATTCCCTCTTCACAAAGCCACATCCTGCAACACTGCCTGATAATTGGTCCTCCTCTTCTCCTGAATTGGCATCCCCAAGGTACCTTCCTGACCAACCAAGGTACACCCTTCATTTCAAAGCTAATAATGGATGTGTGTTGGCCACTGAAGGTCAAGCAGATTTGGACCTCTGTCTACCAGCCCCAAACAGATGGGCTTGGGGAGAGGTTCAACCAAACCCTGAAGAGGATGTTGCAGTGGGTAGTAAACACAAATGAAAGGAACTGGGACCACCTCCTCCCCTACATCCCATTTGCTCTCTGTGAGGTGCCGCAGGGCTCCACTAGCTTTACTCCCTTTAAGATTCTTTTCAGGATGTGTCCCTGCGGCCTGCTCAACATGGCCAAAGAAAAATGGGAGGAACAACTTCCCCTACTGCTTGGTGATCAAGTTCATCCAAGACATTGTAGGAGTGGATTGACCAAATCACCCTGATGATCTGCCAACATATCCAGGAGGCTCAAGCCAAGCAGAACCAAGTATGCACTCAGCAGCACAACTCCAGTAGTTCCAGCCAAGTGACCACATGCTCCTGCTACTGCCCAACACTAACTGCAAATTCTCCACCCACTGGAAAGGCCCGTACACCATCCAGGAGCATGTGGGCCCAGTGAAATATCACCTGCAAGAGTTGGGTAAGCACAAGGACATCCAATTATAAAATATTAACCTGGTGAACAAATGGCTAGAACCTGTGCCGGTCCTGTCAGTCTTTGCTTCTGTCCCCACAGAACCACCACAGTATACCCTGGCCCAGAAAAGAGAGTACTTCACCCTCAGTCAGCAGCAGAAGCTCGGGGAGTTGGTTGACCAGTTTGAGGACCAGTGCAGGGACATGTTCTCTGCAGAACTAGGCTGGACCCATCTGATCCAACATGACCCTACCAAGCACTAGAGGCCCATCACCAGGTCATCTTGGAGGAGTCCACCAACTGCTGGTCCAGTCCCACTGTCACAGTCCCCAAGCCTGATGGGAGTTTCTAGATTAGCAATGACTTCCATAGGCTCAAGCAGGTCTCAGCGATGGACTGCTACCTTTTACCCCAGGTAGATGACCTGGTGGACCATGTTATGTGGGCCTGCTTCATCCCCACCTTGGACCTCATCAAAGGCTACTGCCAGATGGCCCGACCCTTAATGCCAGGCCCAGTGTTCAGCACCACTGGCAGTGCTGGGGCCACCCATTTGGCCTCCACAGGGCTCTTTCAACCTTCCAGAGGCTGATGCATGTCCTCCTCCATTGACACCACTTGATCACTGCAGCCTACCTAGATGATGTCATCATCCATTCATCTACCAGGGCAGACCACCTACAGTACTAGGAGCTGTACTAGGAACATGCCGGAAGGCAGAACTGACAGCGAACCCTTGCAAGTGCTACCTGGAGCTGACTGAGGTGCAGTACCTGGGTTACCAAATAGGCCAGGAGCTACTGAAGCCACAGAGAAAAAAGACTGAGGCCATCAAAAGATACACCTGGCCTGCCAATAAGCAACAAGTATGTGCTTTCTTGAGGTTGGTGGGGTATTTATCATAGGTTTGTCCCCAGATTCTCCTCCCTAGCATCTCTCCTCTCTGACCTGATGAAGAAGGGACAGCCAGACCAGGTTTGATGGTCCTAGGCAGCCAAGCAGGCATTCCAGGCCCTTAAGCAGACATTCACCAGCTCGCCGGCACTTTGGAACCCCAACTTGACCCTTCACAGGAACACTGAGTGACACTACACTGCTGTGGATTGAGAACCCTTGGCCATCAAGTGGGCCATAGAGAAACTCAAGTACTACCTGGCAGGCAGACACTTTTCCCTTGTGACTGACAAAAGGCAAAAGACACCATTGCCCACATAATCCATTCCTTTCACTCATTGCAGGACTTCTCATTTAAGGTTCAACACCAGGTGGGGGTCCAGCACGGCAAAGTGGATGGTCTCCTTAAAGATATGGCCTCTGGGCTCCTATTCCATGGACAGTAGGCTCTGAGCTGATGGGGGGGGCTTTACTGTGATGGCCACTCCAGCATCGCTACCTCCTCCCACTTCAGCAGTCATGGCCATGGCCAAAGAAAGTATGAAAGGATGCTGCCAGCATTGGAGGTCAGATGAGTTTACTCACATAAGCTATGCTGATGGTCTCTTTCCCTCTTCCTACAGACATTGTGCTTCCATCTCTTTCATTGCTAGGAAGTGCTGTGGATCTCCAGACAAATACATCTTCACCCTGCCACCCGACCTACAGAGGATCCAGCCACATCCCCAGGTGCAGCTACGGGCACTGCTCACTCTGCACCTGAACCACAGAACTTCTCCTTCCACCCTCCCACCCTTCCCTCTCCTCATGGAATACTAAATAAAAGAGTATGTTGACCTGACATCTGCCTGGGTCCATGGCTGTCTTTTGCCTGTCATAGCTGCAAGGCATTCCACTCCTTACTGTTCTCTGTTTGACTACTATTTTGGATTAACCTTATTGTTGATGATTAATGCCTGACTATGTTTGATGTTTGCCTGTTTGTTAACTTTGGATCTTGATTGTGTTTTAATAAATGTACATAGATCCTCACACTTTACCAAGGCTAGTCACACATTGTTAATGTACAAGCTATAGTTCTAAACATAAATTGCTATTAGAAAACAGAGTAAATTTCCATACTGAACATGTTAATATAGTGTGGGTTATAGCCCTTAAGACTTACCACAACTCCGCTATCTGTGATTGCCTCTCGGTAAGTGAAGTTGCATACTGCCCAGGCCAAATAGTAAGTGGACATGCGAGGTGTCCTGTAAAAGTGATTGGTGACCCAGCCATCCTCATTCAGGCTGGATGCTTCAATGGGCATGTTAGAGAGGGACTGGTAGGAGACATCATGCCTCAGTCTCACAATGAAGGTGGCTTTGTAGATTGGTTCATCAAAACATGGGAAAGCCTTCCTGGCATGAGTTGGTGAGAACTGGGTCACAGCAAGATACCTATGAAGTAGTGAGAAAGTGAGAGAAAAGAGATGTTTGAAAAAAAAGGATGGAGAAAGGAGAAGTTGAGACAAAGATGAGATTTTGAGAGTAGAAATTATGAGATCAACAAAGAAAAGAAAAATAGAGGAAAGCGGAAAGATGAGAAGAGAAGAATAAGGACAAATAAGAGTGATGAGCCAAAGGAGAGGAAAATAAGAGTGAACAGAAAAAAAATTTAAACAGGAGACCCTGAAAATACTGGATGCAAAAAAGTTTAAGTGAACAACCAATAATTTCACCTTGTCACAGCTCTTTTAAAAGTTTAACTGTGACTTTTAAAAGTTCAAATAATGGTGTAAGATTTACTAATGGCAGATTCATCTGATGAACACTTTTTTTTATGTTCTTACACAAAATCAAAATACACTGCATAGTGGTGGAAAGCATACAGCATAGCCTACTGGAAGCATACAGTATGGCCTATCAATTGAAGTGTTTCTATGGAAAAATTTAATATAGTCTACAATGTACAATTTATAGGCTGTTAAAGATTAAATGAGTTTATGTCTATCGTCACAAGAAAGAAACACACACACACACACACACTGTCCAGCCAAAAAAGAAGTCACCATTTGGATTTACGGTATATAAGCAAATACATAAGACCCTTTGATTGGATAATTACTGCAGTGATTAATCTGTTTCAGCTGGCAACAATTATTTTACCCCTAACTGATGCAGTGAGTAGCTTCTCATTTCTTCAACAAACATGTCAGAAGACATACCCCGTGCTCATGGAAATGATTCATAAGAGTGTTTATGTGTTTAATAAGGGTCAAATTATTGGCCTGGAACAAGCAAAGAAAACAACTAAGGAGATTGCTGCAATTACTGGAATTGTGTCAAGAACTGTCTAACACATTATTAAAACCTGGAAGGATAGTTGTGAACCATCAACTTCGTGGAAAAGTGTGGTTGGAAAAAGATCCTGACTGACAATGATCAGAGATCACTTAAATACTTTGTGAATTCAAATCCTTAAAAAAAATAAATAAATTGACAGTAGAAGTCATGGCTATGTTTAATAGTGAAATTAAGAGCATTTCCACACTCACAATATGATGAGAACTCACAGGATTGGGACTAAACAGCTGTGTGGCCATAAGAAAACTACTTGTTAGTGAGACTAATCAGGAGAAAAGGCTTCAATTTGCTCAGGAGCATAAAAATTAGACTCTAGAGCAATTGGAAAAAGGTCATGTGGTTTGATAAGTCCATATTAACCCTATTCCTGAGTGATGGGTGTGTCAGTGTAAGATGGGAAGCACATGAAGCAATGCGCCCATCATGCATAGTGGTCACTGTACAAGCCTCTGGAGGCAGTGTTATGATCTGGGGTTACTTCAGTGGATCAGGCCGAGGCTCAGCAACGTTATGGGGCAATAAAATGAAGTCAGCTGACGACTTGAATGTACTGAATGACCAGGTTATCACATCAATGGATCTTTTCTTCCCTGATGGCACAGGCATAAAAGGGTTCAGATTGTGAAAGAATGTTTCAGGAAGCATGAGGAATCATTTTCACACATGAATTGGCCACCACAGATTCCTGACCTTAAACCCATTGAGAACCTTTGGGATTCTGGAGAAGATTTTACACAGTGGTTTGATTCACCCATCCTCGACACAAGATCTCAGGAAAAAATTAATAAAACTCCGGACTGAAATAAATGTTGATATTGCATAAGTTTATTGAAACAATGCCACAGTGAATGCATGCTGTAATCAAAGTTAAAAGTGGTCAAGCCAAATACCAGTGTGCAATTTTCACACTGAAAAAATGCAGAAAATCCAACTTTTAATTGAAATAAATTTATCTAGAGAAAATAAATCCCTCATAAAGAAATAATTATTTTTTTTACAAAAATGCATATGCCATAACGATTGGCACCCTTGCATTTAATACTTTGTACAACCTCACTTTGCCAGTAAAACAGCACTAAGTCTTCTCCTATAACATTTTATAAGGTTGGAGATACAGAGCAGGTCACCAAAGACAATTACTTTTGACATAATCTCTCCAGATCATCTAGGGTCCGAGGCCCTCTATTATGTTCTCTCCTCTTCAGCTCACCCCACAGGTTTTCATTGGGGTTCAGATCAGGGGACTGAGATGGCCAGGGCAGAAGCTTGATTCTGTGGTCAGCTCACCATTTTTGTGCTGATTTGGACATATGCTTTGATTCACTGTCCTGCTGGAAGATCCAATGATGACCCAGTTTTAGTTTCCTGGCAGAGGCAGCCAGATTTTGATTTAAAATGTCTTGGTATTTCATGGAGTCCATAATGCCATGTACCCTAACAAGGTTTCCAGGGCCTTTGGAGGAAAAACAGCCCCACAGCATCACAGAACTTCCACCATATTTTACAACTGGAATCAGGTTCTTTTCATTGTAGCCATCCTTTTTTTTTTACGCCAAAAACTCCATTTTTTGTTTCATCAGACCAGAGAATATGGTTCCAGTCAAAGTTGTAGGAGCATTTCACAACTCTAGGTGCTTAAGTTTGTGGTTAACTGACAGAAAAGGCTTTTTTTTCCTCTCAGACCTTCCAAATAATCTGTTGGCATGGAGGTGGTGTCTGATGGTGGTTTTGGAGACTTGGAAACCCCAAGATTTTACTTTTTCTTGTAATTCACCAATAGTGATCCTTAAGGGATTTTTTTTTCTCTCTTACCATCCTCCTCGCTGTATGTGGGGGCAAAATAAACTTGGGTCCAGGCAGGTTTGTAACAGTTCCAGCTGATGTCTGCTTGCTTGCTTATTTATTTATTTGTTTGTTTAATTGCCCTAACCATAGGAAAGGATATTTTCAGGTGAGTAGCTATTTTTTTAATAACCATTTCCTGACTTATAAAGGTCAGCACACTTCTCCCTCCCCTTTGGTTTGTGTGTTCTCTTATCTTTCCCATTTTGATGGATGACTAAGGGAATTTGGCCAGTGTCACCTCATATTTGTACCCCAGTTAATCAGGAAGCCATGGATTGCAGCTTGAAAGTTCTTACACACTCTAATAAACTAAAAAATGTACAATTTAAATGGGAAACATGCTTCAGTTACATCGTGTTCACTATAATTTCCAGTGGTGCCAATAATAGTGGCGCGTGTTTTTGTTGAAAATAATTATTTCTTGATGAGGGATGTTTTTTCTCTGAAAGAATTTCAATTAAAGGTTGGATTTCCCCCCCCAGCGTGAGATGAAGCCATTTCACCAAAAGGTGCCATTTTTTTTCCCTCACCCTTTTAACTCATCTTTACAAGGGGTGCCAATAATCGTGGAGGGCACTGTAGTTAGAACAAGTAGGGCAAGCTGATGATGTTAATTCGGGAACCACTTTAGCTGAGAAGTTAAATGGCTGCCTCTTCAATAAAACAGCCTGCTCCCAAATGAAACACTGTGCTGGTGATTATCGTCTAAATCGGCACATGCTAAATCAAGTCACTGTCTCAAAAACGTCTGGACCAGTGAGTGGTGAAACATACGAGGGAATGTGTCCAAGTTAAACACAAAAGATCGTGTGCATGCACGCACCTAAGGAAGACGTCTTTGGGACGACGGTTGGAGTGCTGTTGGAACAGCTGGTCTTTGAGCAAGTCCATGCAGCAGTTGTAGATATAAACAGGACAGCGAGGACGAGCCGCATCTCCACCACTCTGCTGGGAAAGCTGGGGATGGTAGTCATGCTTCTGCGGCTCTGAAAACTGCACACTGTCCTTCTCCTCTGTAGAAGGGACTGAACACACACCAGTACTAGTTTTGGTGTCATTGTGACCGCACACTCCGAGACAGACAGAAAGAGAAAGGCAGGGGGATAGATGGAAAGAAATTCTACATTTTGGTGGGGGCATTTCGGAATGATCGTGTGTAAACAGACAAAAACTGAAGGCAGTGTGGCTAGTCTTAATGTCAATTCACACCAAAGTTTCACAGCACGGTGGCAGAACGACTCAGAGACGAGTTGTTGTGGTGTGAAGTAATCGTTGGAAGCTGTCTGATGCAGTTGGGAAAGATTTGCAGTGTTAAATTGCACTTGCAGGGTTTTAGTACATTGTAGATCTCGCAGTTATTGTGACATGTTGCTAAAGGTTGCTCTCTGGCTCTGATACATCAGCCACCTCAGACTCATAACTGCACTATAAACCCCTGGGAGATGAGACGTTTTAGTCGTCTCATCGCGAAGCTTTGGTGTGAACTGGCCTTTAAAGACAGGACTGAACAGATTTGTGTGCAGTCAGACACGCCCCTCGAAAACCTGACACTGTACACTGCCGACCTGCAGGAGTTTGCTCTGAGCGGTGGTTCTCGTTGTCCTCCAGCTCTCCTGGTAGAGCTTCGGCAGCCAACAAAAGCTGTCCATCACCTGCTTCCACCAAAGGGCCATTAGCTGAGCTGCTGAGAGACCCACGATGTGACTGGTTGTTTTCCAGGCTCAGTGTTTCCTCCTCATCCTCCACACCAGCACCATCCGCTTGGGATTCAAGTCCCAGGCCAAACGACATCAGGATCTGCACATCTGAAGCAACAAGACAAAAGTCACACACACACTACATTTTACACTTAAATCACAATAATTATTCATAAAGACAAAGTGCTCATGACGGTTATTATTGGTTTTGCAGTAGACTCAGCTGGAAACTAACTAACTTTCTCGCTCACACGCTGGTTTACTACTTCAGTCTCAGTTGGTTCCATGTCCAAGTGAGAAAATGCCCAGTTTTTTCATAATCTTTCAGCATTTTAAAGGTTCTGTAGTCTATCCAAGGCTTTAGCGGTTGCTGTGGTGTATGCCTTTTTGAATTCTCTTACAAAAAAAGAAATTTATTCAAGTGTGCGTCTTTTAAACTAAAAATAAGAGAGTGTTCTTTCAGTTTACTTTTTACTTACTTAGAGATATACTTAAAAGTTAAGTATACTTGGCTTATACTGAAAAGTATATCGAAAAGTCTAAGTGTATTAAGCTTATACTCAAACTTTTGATCAAGATATACTTAACAAAAGTGTAATAAAGTATTAAAATATTTGTGACTTATGTTTAAGTGTGGGCGGCACAGTGGTGTAGTGGTTAGCGCTGTCGCCTCACAGCAAGAAGGTCCAGGTTCGAGCCCCGTGGCCGGCGAGGGCCTTTCT
>JAOBRE010000014.1:16377057-16389039 GCA_027574745.1 Occidentarius platypogon
GGAGTCTTGTTCTCGGACTCGACTCGGCTCAATAGTGGACTTGACTCAAAATTTTCTTTAATGACTTGGACTTGACTCTGACTTGAACATTGGGGACTTGAGACTGGACTTGGACTTGAGGTTCAGTGATTTGACTACAACACTGATTTAAACCTTGTCATTAGTTTCAGTCATTGCTTAGTCTTTGTGGTTTCCTCTAGTTCTTTATGACCATATCAAGACCCAAGCCTGTTTACACCTCTTGTGTTTTGGGCCATCTGCCTGTATTTCATGTTCTTTTGGTTAATGGTAATGTTTTCTGGATTATCCCTGATTGGTTCAGTTTGCCTGTATTGCTGGACTGCTCATTGTGTATTGACCTGGACTGTTTACTCTGATTACTCTTTTGGATTACTATCTTGGGATTCTAGCATGGACTACCATGTTTTCTGTTGGAAAAAGAAAATAAATACTTTTTATTCTTTACCTTGGCCTTCTCTGCAACCAAGTTTTATCCAAGTTCCCAGTGGCTCAGTGGCTTGTGCTGGGTCCTTTTACCCAGGAAACCCGGGGTCAAGACTCAAGCAGGATTTGGTGACCTGACAGAAAGATTCAGCTAACATGAACTCAGTAAAGATGTCAGTTTCTGCTAAAGAACTTCTTGAACTTGAATGCATCTTAGGAGCCCTGGGCAACCTTGGACAGGCATGATCAATCTCTCACCAGACAAGTGGACACTGTAGCCTGTCATGGCCATGTGTTTGAAGGACTTATTTAGACAGGTCAAGCTCTTGCTGTATCACCTACTCCTACTGCTCCAGTTCCACCCTCAGCTCCATTCTTGCCTTCACCACCTCTCAGCTCAGAGTCCTGTCTAGCCATGCCTCTAAGGTATGATGGTAACCTAGGTGGATGTCAAGGCTTTTTAACCTGGTGCAAGCTGAATGTTGTGCTCCAGTCTTCAGTATTCCCATCTAACTGATCTCAGATAGCCTGTATAATAACCCTCCTGATTGACAGCTCTGGTCTGAGCAACTGCTATCTGGGAACAGCAGGGAACAGTAGGGGCCAGTGTATTCCAATTTCAATGCCTTCATCCAGGAGATGGGCTGTGTCTTCAGTCAATCAGTCAGTGGTCAAGAAGCAGCAAAGCAGATTCTCTTGCTCCACCAGGGAGTACGCAGCTTAACCATCTTGTTCCAGACCCTCATAGCAGAAAGCATGTGGAATGAAGAAGCCCTCATCACCACCTTCCACCACGGCCTGTCAGAAGATATCAAAGCTGAGCTGGCTTCAGGGGATGCTCCATCTGACTTAGAATCATTGTTTTTCCCAGACATCTGCCTCAACAATCAGCTATGTGAGCATTGCAGGGACTGCCACATTCCCTGGTCTGCCTTCTCAGTCTCCAGTCCCCACGCGGCAGCCATTCCAGTCACTCCCCAAGAATCCTGAGCAGATGCAGATTGGAAGCACACATCTACCTCAGTCTGATTGAGGCCACCGCAGGAGGGAGAGGGGCTGCATATACTGTGGCAAACCTGGATATTTCCTAGATTCCTGTCCTGTGCTTTTGGGAAAAGAACAGTCCAGTCCAGCCGAGGGGGGCTGTGATGGGTGCTACATTTTCCTCTGAGTCACCGGGAACAGGGATCTACCTTCCATCATCATCAACTGGGAAGAAGAGCAGCAGTCTTTCCAGGTTTTAGTTTATTCTGGATCAGCCAGTAATTTAATGGATCTAAATGTAGCCCATTGATTTTAAAGTTCCCCAAGTGGTTCTTGACACCCCACTCTCTGTTACTATTCTTGCCAGACATGTTTTGGGAGATGGCAGGATTACTCAGACCACATCTCCTATTCACCTTCAGGTGGAGGGTCATCAAGAAGAAATGTCCTTTCATCTGATTAAATCCCCTGAGTTCCCCGTGGATTTAGGCTTTCCCTGGCTGAGCCATCACACATAGACTGGGCAACAGGGTCTGTTATTGAATGGGGCCCTACCTGCCATGCTACCTGCCTCCTCTCAAGTCTTACCACTCTACCTTCTAAGTCTCCTGAGGCTTCCAAATTATCCCAAGTTCCAGCTTTGTATTTGGATTTGAAAAGTTTTCAGCAAAACAAGAGCCACTACATTACCTCCACACACAATTTATGACTGGGCTATTGACTTTCTTCCTGACACAAGCCCCCATCATGGCCACATAATCTCACTCTCCCTTCCTGAATGCACTGCCATGGATAACTAGATAAGGGAAGCCTTTGCCTCTGGTTTCATCTGTCCTTCTACTTCTCCAGCTGGGTGCGCAAAAAAGATAGACTTCAACCATATATCAATTACTGGGGGCTTAACAAGATCAACATCTGCAACCGCTACCCTCTTCCTTTTATATCTGTAGCCTTTGAATTACTCCAGGATGGCACCATCTTCACAAAGTTGGATCTGTGCAACGCTTACCACCTGGTCAGGATCCATTATGGGGATGAATGGAAGACAGTTTTTAGCATTGGTCATTACAAATAGCTTGCAATGCCTTTTGGACTCACTAATGCTCCCGCAGTGTTTCAGGCTCTCATTAATGATGTACTCTGGGACATGATGAACCATTTTGTTTTTGTTTAGTTGGATGACACTCATTTTTTCTAAGTCTTTACATGAACATTGCCATCATGTTCATCAGGTCCTCACTAGACTGCTCAAGAATCATCTCTGTCAAGCCAGAGAAATCTAAATTTCATTCTTTAGAAGTGTCTTTCCTTGGATTCATCCTAAAAGAAGGCAAAATTGAGAAGGACCCTCAAAAGACACAGGCTGTTCAGGACTGGCCAGTCCCTCAGTCAGTAAAAGAGGTGCAATGCTTTCTGGAATTTGCTGACTTTTGCAGGAAGTTCATCTGAAACTTCAGCTTGGTGGCTGCCCCCATTTCTGTGCTGACTAAAGGTTGCAGAGCTCATTATACTTGGACCCCAGCAGCTGAAAAGGCTTTCCAAGAGATCAAGCAATGCTTCTCATTTGCATCCATTCTGAGTTTACCAGATCCTTCACTACCATTCATTGTTGAGGTGGATGGGAAGCTGCATCCTTGTGCTTTCTTCTCACACCAATTTACACCCACAGAGAAGAACTACCATGTTGGTGACCGAAAGTTGTTAGCCATTAAGTTATCTCTGGAAGAGTGGAGGCACTGGTCGGGGGGGTCTTCATCCATTTTTGATATGGGAAGATCACAGTACCTCTAAGCTAGGCATTTGAACCCCTGTCAAGCCTGTTGGGCTCATTTTTTAAAATCATTTTGATTTCACCTTATCTTATCACCCAGGAACAAAAAAAAAAAAAAAGAAACCTGACTCCCTCTCTTGACGATTCCAAGTAAGCAATCAGGACAATAACCCATTACCTATCATCCCCACCTCTCAGATTGTGGCCCCTATATGTTGGGGAATTGAGATCGTGGTCAGACAAGCTCAACAAATTGAGCTGGACTCCAACATGGGACCTGCAGGACTTCTCTTTGTCCCTGGGTGAGTTAGGTCTTGGATTCTTCAATGGGGTCACTCTTTGCATCTTTCAGCACATCTTTTCAGAAGCCAACAATGGCTTCTTGCACTTGTGAATAACTTGCTGCTGCTGTGGATGGAGGGAGACACGGTGCTCCTGGTTAGCACTGTCACCTCACAGCAAGAAGGTTTTGGGTTCGAGCCCAGCGGATGACAGGGCCCTTTCTGTATGGAGTTTGCATGTTCTCCCTGTGTCTGTGTGGGTTTCCTCCGGGTACTCCGGTTTCCCCCACAGTCCAAAGACATGCAAGTTAGGTTAATTGGTGGCTTTAAATTGACCGTTGGTGTGAATGTGTGTGTGAATGGTTGTCTGTCTCTATGTGTCAGCCCTGTGATGACCTGGCAGCTTGTCCAGGGTGTACCCCGCCTCTCGCCCATAGTCAGTTGGGATAGGCTCCAGCTTGCCCTCGACCCTGCACAGGATAAGTGGTTATGGATAATGGATGGATGCTGTGGATGACACAACATGGATATATGAAAAGCTACTTTGGAAAGTTTCACATGATTACTGTAAGGATTGCAAAAATAGTTTATATGCAACACTCACTTGTTGTTTTGTGGACACCTTCACTTGGATTCCGTAAACTCATACCTAAAAGCATCTGTTGTAATCTTAAAAAAAAACAAACCCTGATGCTCATAATGAACAACCTTTCAGTATACTCAGTACTGATTGAGGTTATCCTATACAGCTGTGGAAAATTAATGACTCATCACACTATTCGGTGTCACCCAGAAAAGGATTGGCTTCCTTTTGAGTCTGGTTCCTTTCAAGGGTTCCTCATGTTATATCTGGCTTGCTTATGTGGGAACTCAATCTACATTCAGATTTCTGTAAACCTGCTTTGGGTCAATGTTTATTTTAACACAAGTGTTCAAAACACTATATAAATAAAATTGAATTCAATTGAATAGTTAGCCTAGTCTTCTTATCTTGCTTCTAAAGAATTTTACTATAGACACACATTCCTAGTGGTAGTTTTAGATATTTGTGAAACATGATTAATAATTGCAATTTTTATAACTTACACAGAGATTTTAGGCAGTAAAAATAATACAAGTAATATACCTATGAGTAAATCCATATATCCATATATTACATTCATGTATTTTGGCTTTCATGTGCAGACTATATTCTTTACACTTTGTTAAAATACCTTGAACACTGCAAACTTGATTTCACCAATATCAAGACTTCATTAACTCCAATTAAAACAACATTTACAACAAATAATTGTCAAACAACAACAACAGCAATTAGTCACACAGGCTCTGTAATTAAAACCACAAGAAAACCTCTCTCACACGCAGACATTCTCAGCTGGATTTTTACGTCAGTGCACACAACTTACAGCTGAAACTAATTCTGAAATCCACATGTGCATGCATACAAAGGTCATGTTTTTTTTTTTTTGAGTGCAAGTATGTGGAATGGTTTGAGAAACCTCCAACATCAGTTGACTTCTTTTAGCACAGTATAAACACTGCCACCATAGTATAATATTTCCTTTACTGATTTTCTTCATTACATGCGATGGTCTTCTGGGTGCGCAGAGATGATGGTGTGGGTGAGAGAGAGAGAGAGAGAGAGAGATTCAGGGGTTCTTAAGGCGAGCCATTCCTGGGTTAATAAAGGAGAAGTTCTTGAACATAGTCTGGTCCACACTGTTGATGAGGGTCCGATCAGCACAGGACAGCCGAGGCTTTTCGTTAATGAACTCCTTATCAAAGTTACTGCAGTCACTTGGTGATTTCTACAAACAGAGAGCAGATTTAATGAGGATCATTTTAATGGAGACACATAAATACATTAAAAACTGTTATCCGTTGCTTTTCATGTTCTATTCGGGTCAAAATACAGGTCAGAGTAAACAGTTTAGATTGGAGTATTTTATCTTGTTCACAGAGTGACAGTGTGGCTGCACCTTCCAAAAAATATAGGCCGTTTCTATTTAATTGACTAATATAACCACTGTTCAGCTGTAATTAAAGAACAGCAATCAGTCAATAAATGGGAAATGGCTGCATTTTTCTGTGTAATTTTAGCCACTTCCTATAATATTTACATTATGTTTATTCAGAATCAGAATCACTTAATTGCCTGTGAACTTTTACATACATTTTTATATTACATTACATAGTAAGGCACCACAAGCTGGTCTAGTGGTTAGCACGTTCGGTTCTCGATCGGGAGAGCACGAGTTCTACTCGTGGTCGGGTCATACCAAAGACCATCATAAAAGTGGTACCTACTGCCATCTGGCAAGGCATACTGCAATACGGATGCGAGTAGGGAAGTCAAACTCTCATGGTTACCAGAGGACTAGCCCCCCACTGTAACCCTAGCTGTATCCTTGACTTGCAAGTGATGTCAAACCAAAATAGAAACTCAGATGTTGGCCATGTTGGTGGATATACACCAACGACGTTCCATACAACATTCCATACAAAACTCCATACAAAACATAGTCACTCGGGCGCAACTCCCTTTGTTTTTCCACTGCTTTAAGGGTTCTTTTAGCTATGCCATATCTGTGCTGTATATGGTTGTGGTCACAACAGTACTCGTGACCGTGGCATGTTCCGATTTTTCAGAATTCCGTCCGTGATTTGGAAAGAGGGCGAGGAAACTCTGAGGCTTAGTACAGGGAGGAGACGAGCACGGCTGAACAACATCGGCAGGGCTGAACAAGAGAGGCTAAAACCAAAACAGCTCATGCTTGCAGTAATCATTTTATCTCAGGTGAGATTCAAAAGCTTTCTCAATAATATCATGGAAGAATTTTATTGCGTGTTGCTAGAATTTTGCTATAAAATGAGCGTTCTCTTGTCTTGGTTCATTCAGTTGTTATAATTTTAACACGTGCATTGCCATTTCGCTTCTAGGAGCACCAGCAAAGTTATAGATAGAAACAATCCAGACTGGGCACCCACTCAGAAAATGGGCTATGTTTCGTCCAAGGTCGGATTTGATTCTTCGGCAGCCAAACTAGATAGAACACAATATCTGGGTACTCAATGGTCGGTAAAAGCATCTCATCTTCAGAAAAGTCTGACTTTTTAAATAATATGGGTCAAAACCACACATATCTTCTCTTTGTATCGAAGCTTCGCTCGACTGGTCAAATCGTGGTAACACTGAGAAAATTCAGCATTGTTTACAGACACGCTTTTAGTGGCTGCCACCCTAGTTGCTTTGTATATCCACCATCATGGCGGATGCTCGTGACGTAGCACATTTTGGTCACATGGTTGCAGGTCATCTATAAGTGAAAGGCCGGGGGCTATAGAAGTGGAGTCTGGCGCCACCCAATGTGCCTTAAGGGCCTGGTTAGTACTGGGCCAGGAGACTGCCTGGGAAGACCAGGTCCTAGCATGGGAAGGACTTTGACTTTTTGACATAGTAAGGCAGTACGTTAAATCATACATGGCAGCGACAGTACAACAAAGAATAAACAAAAGAACAATAACAAAGTGCAGAAAATAATAAATGACACACATTGCAATAATACTACAATTTAACGGTAGGTAGGACATTAGAAAATAGACAGTGCCCTGAAGTGTAACATGTTCATTCATACGAACTGCAATGTATACAAGTTTTAGTTAACCAGATGTCATGGGCTGGAGAAGTTAAGTAGCTGCATAGTCTCCAGAAAGAATCTATGCTGGTGGTGTGTATTTTGGGAGGTGATAGACCTGTAGCACCACCGTGATAGTTGTTTGACAAGAGAGGATTTCTTGAGTGTTTGGGGTCAGCAATTTTCTCAGATCTTCTCATTGCCCTGATGATATATGGGTCCTTGATTCTGGTGAGTTCACAGGCGATAATCTTGTCAGCTGAAAGTACTTGTCACAGATAATGCCATCAATCAGAGTTTGTGGCGGTCTCCAAACATGGCCACCACGGACTACAATCCCCAAGCACCACAGTGCCCTCCCTCTCCCAAGTTCTAATCATCACCGCAGCTGTTCCTCATTACTCCTCATCAAGCCTTCACTACTTAAGGACTTCAGTCACAAACATCCAGTGCGAAGTATTGTTCTGTGTATGTGTACCTGATTATACCAAGCTATTTGCCCCTTGAATTTGACTCTAGTGGCCTGACCCTGCTTTCTGTTTATACCTGGACTCTGAACTTTGTTTATTCTGCCGACATGCTGTTTGCAAATCGACTGACCCTTCACTCTACCCTGACTCTACCTTTAGTCTCATAATTTGGATTTGGCTGCTAGTTTGTTATGCACCTGCTCTCCCCTACAACAGCCTCTGTAAGTGCCTGCGCCCTGACAGTACTACTCACTGCAGTCTGGTCTTGGAAAGGTTGGAAGGATAACGAGACTATGAAGGTGGTGAGGACACTCTATGACAACAGAGTAGAATTTTTTCGGCACTGTTTGAGAGATACTGAACTCCTTTGCTTGTTGTAGAAACTACAGTCTCTGCTGTGCTTTCTTGAGGATGGTTGACCCATTTCAATGACTTGGTGATGGTGGTCCCCAGGAATCTGAAAGATTCAACCTTGGACACAGCTAAGCCATTGATTTATCAGAGAGTGGAAGACAAAAAGATGATTGCAGAAATCAGCCATGATTTGTCTTGGTATCACTAAGCTCAAGCTTGAAATAAGATGGCCTACTTCACTTCTATAGGCAGTCTCATCAGTAAATCACTAAAGATGTCTCATCCATAATCTTGATGATTTTGATGGAGTTCTCTGTGGTGGTGCTATCATTGAGGAAAATGCAGTATAGCCGCAGCCAATAGGAGACGACACAGCAGTGTGGAACTCCTATGCTGATGGTCATGGGGTCTGACATACTGATGCCCTCGTGTCAGGAAATTGGGCATCCTTTGACAGGTGTTGGAGAGTAGGTTCAAATTGTTATCGAGTAGCTCAAGAGCAACGATGTTAAATGCAGAGCTAAAATCCACCACCAAGAGCTTTACATAGGTATTAGTGGATGCACAGGTACTTTTGGAGGTGGTGAAGTTACAGGTCTACTATATCCTTGACCAAGCAGTTTGCCCTGAGAAGTGACAAGTGAGTCTGTAATTGACTTCAGTTGGTCAAATATTGGGTGCTCAAAGGTATTCATGATAAATGGAGTGAGTGCAATTAGCCTATAAACCTTCAGTCAGGTTACCTTGTCCTTCGTGGGGATTGCGGTGATATTGGCAACTTTGAAGCAATCTGGGACCCTGCATAATTGCAAGGAGGTAATCCAGGTAAATTCAACAACTAACTGATCTGCACAGTGTCACAGGGTGGCAGGTGGGACACAGTTAGGATGGGCTACTTTCTTCATATTGTGCTTACTGAAGAGCCTGAAACATCCTCTTGTTTCACTGACAATCATGGTTGGGTGGTGGGAAAGTGGAGGGTGGTAAATGTGATGGGGACAACTCTGAATTTGGCTCGGAGAAGGGGTGTGTTGGGTAGATGTCAATCGGGGAGAAGTACTGTGAACTCTGGCCATACCTTTTAGCGAGAAATTTAAATGCGCTTGCGACACTAAGTACCAATCCGTGGACTAATTTTCCAAAAAATCAATAATGTTCATGGCAAATTAATATAGTTTTAGACACATTGTTTATTTGCAAATAATGAAGATATGGTAAATATTTTAAACTGTATAAAATAAAGAGGTAACCCAGGTCAGTAGGACATCCAACCCCAAATCCTGAACATAACTATATAAATAGTTGAATGTTTTAAGCTTACCACAGTGGGTCTGAATGGTGGCTCCACTTGCCGCTTTTCCAGCGCATTCCAGTCAGTGTCTCTGAAGAAAGGATGTTGCCGAATATTTCCCTTCACACCCAGTCTCCGCTCTGGCTCACGCACGAAGAGCTGTTACCAAACCCATAAAAAAAGTGTCATATAACTCGCCTTCCACCACTCATGGCAGAAATTAGCCCACATTAGTTGAGTGATTTATGATATAAAGATGTATTTCACACACTGGCTTATCTGGTTTAAAATGCTGATTTACAATCATGTAAAAAGGCAGTATTCCTAATGAACCTTTGTACACACTTCTCTAATGACCTTTTGTACACATGTTCTCAGCCAGCCTCATAACTGGAGATGCCCAGGAGTCTGTTCATAAAGTTTATAGTGAATAGAATTTTTGTTCATTTAAAAAATACTTAATAATAGGATTTTCCTGAGATGTTCAGAGTCACCCTGACAATCCTGTCATATTGAGAGAGAGTCTGATATTATTCTATAAGAAGAAAATGGGTTTAAGCATGATACAATTGTAGGATTTTTTGTTGTTGTTGTGTAAATTGGTTAGTGATCGACAGTTTGTTATTATTTGGGCATTTGTATCGTCACCCAGTGGTTAAGCTGTTTTTGCTAGTTGGCTGATGTGTGTACTAATACAGTTATACACAAATTATACAATTAAGTGGGCTGCACAGTGGTGTAACCACTACTAGTGGTTAGCACTGTTGCCTCACAACAAGAAGGTTCTGGGTTCGAGCCCAGTGGCCGGCGGGAGCCTTTCTGTGTGGAGTTTGCATGTTCTCCCCATGTTTGTGTGGGTTTCCTCCAGCTGCTCTGGTTTCCCCCACAGTCTAAAGACATGCTAACAGGTTAACATGGGGCAGCCATGGCCCGAAGGTTGGGCTGAAGTGCCCTTGAGCAAGGCACCTAACCCCCCACTGCTCACCAGGTGCTGTAGCATAGCTGCTCACTGCTCTGGGTATATGTGTGTGCTCATTGCTTACTTGTGTGTGCATGTGTGTGATCACTGCTTCAGATGGGTTAAATGCAGAGGAGACATTTCATTGTGCTTAAGTCTGTGAATGTATGTGTGATAAATAAAGGCTTCTTGTCTACAATTATAGTAAAAATTGTAATAAAATTTTAAATTACACACAGACCTGCTTTTCACATTCAATCCCACTGCTGTTTCTATGAATATTAATACAAATATTGTACCCTAGAATGAACACACAAATTCTGACTATTACCTATAATTCTCAGCTAATTATTTCTTAAACATCTAAAATGATTATTAAATAATGTATCAGTCTCAGTTGAATACAGTTTTTAATACCTTAATGAGAATGTCTCGTGCATCTCTGGTCAGCCAGCGAGGGTAACAAGGGTCATCTGTGCGTATGGACTGGAACAGTTCCTCCTCATCATGCCCATGGAATGGTGACTGACCGATCAGCATCTCGTACAGAAGGACTCCGAATGACCACCAGTCCACTGAGGTGCCATATTTCTGCCCGAGCAAAATCTAAAGCAGGACAGAGTACATGATTAGAGTGAGTACCATCCAGTTATCCAATAATGCTGCACATTATCATTCCAGACAAATTGTGGCCACATCTATTTTAACTTAAATGACGATTAGGTACAAGTCCTATTTAGCTGGAATTAAAAAGCAGCAGCTCCACTGGTGCATTGCAGATAAGACTGAAGACATAATTTCTCATTTAATTTTCATCACATGGCATGTCTAAACACCACATTAATACTCACTATTTCAAAATGTAAGGGACACTTGTCATCTCTTTAAATTTTATAAAAATTCAATTGTCATATTTATAATGAAACACACTATGGCCAAAAGTATATGGACACCCAACCAGTCATATCAATAAATTCTTCCACACTGACCGTGGCAAACTTTGCTTTGTGCACAGAGGCATTGTCATGCTGGAACATGTTTGGGAAAAGGTAACCTTAGGCCCTGTTTACACTTGGTCTTAAGACAGGTCTTGGGCGATCAGATGACAAGTGGACAGTTGAGACACATTGCCGTTTACACCTGTCTAATCATGTTTCTCCAAGGTGTCCAGCTGACACCTGTATTCAGATTTCATGTCTGTGCCACTTTCACCAGAAGGTCAAAGGGCCATGTGCACAATTATGTTAAAAACATTAAACCTGTACCATACCTACATTCATTAGTTTCTTGCACTCCAACAACAATCAATGCTCCTTTCCATTTTTTCAAGCATCGGCATGCTGTCACCAAAACAAGCAACATGTCCTGCATTAATGACATTTTTCTATTACATTTGTACTAGGGATTCCTCAGGACATATTAGCATTTACACTACAAAGGATATGTGGTCAAATGCATCCCAGACCACTTCAGCAACAGGTTTGAGTGAATGTGTCTTGAATACATCTTTGTGGTCGATGACACTTATATTTAGCCCTGTCCACTTGTGATCTGACAACCCAACAGGTTTGTAGTACTCGAGTCTGAGTCATGCCCTAATTTGAAGGACTTGTGACTCGACTTGGACTTGAGCACTGGTGACTTGGACTTGTGCATTAACTGCATTTGGACTTCTAAATTGGAGATGAGGACTCAGATTTTTTCTTTATTTTTTGTAACATACCATAATAATTTGGCATAAGAGTTTTATCCATCCATCCATTCTCTGTCGCTGCTTTATCCTGTTCAACA
>JAOBRE010000014.1:17285292-17299863 GCA_027574745.1 Occidentarius platypogon
TTCTGTGACCCTGGTGATAATGAGCAGGGTGCTTGAGTTCATCCTAACTACGCATCTTCTGTTGATGTAACCACTTGTCCTGACTTTGGTGGTGATAAGCAGAGAGCTTGAGTTCTCCCTGTTTGCATCCGCCTGCATGTACCAAAGCATGCCAGGTGCACTCATGAACAAAACTTCATAGAAAATCTTG
The DNA here is from genome assembly GCA_027574745.1 of Occidentarius platypogon. NCBI lineage: Eukaryota > Metazoa > Chordata > Actinopteri > Siluriformes > Ariidae > Occidentarius > Occidentarius platypogon. The sequence continues at coordinate 17,285,483 of JAOBRE010000014.1, forward strand.
AGCCAATCACGTGAAGACACGGGCAGCAAAGCGAATGCCTTTAGAGTATAATAGATAACCAAGAAAATACAACTCAGAGCGCGCGCATACTCTCACATCTCTGGAGGTGGTGTCTTCTTTTTTTCTTCTTCTTCTTCTTCTTCTTCTTCTTCTCTTTCCTTTCCTATCTTATATATCTTTTATGTGATCTGCTATAATAAATAACTGAAAAGACAACTGCTAAGCGTTCTGAAGTGTTTATTAGAAATTTCCATTACAGTGGTCTTTTCTTATTTTTGTGTCCTCTCTCACCTCTTTTCTTTCAAAGTGTACATGTCTCGATGGGCAGGAAGTCACAGGGAAGCAACAGATTCCGATGAAGCACTCAAGTGCAACCCTGGCCATCTTCTGATTGTACTTCATAAACTGGACTTTCTGGATGTTTCCTCTTGACTACTACATGGACTTTCTCTTCCCAGAACGATCTGAGTTTCCCTGGCCCACCTCTTTCTGTGAGATTTTGGATCAGGACTCTGTTTCCAGGATGTAGCTCCGCTCCCTGGATTTTCTTGTCATAGTAGTCTTTTCCTCTTTTCCCACTGGCCTGTGATGTTTTGGTAGCTAACTGGTATGCCTGTTCCATCCTCCGTTTCCACTTCTTTGCATAGTCTTCATGAGATACACTCCCATCCCTGTCTGAAATGCCAAACATGCTATCAATGGGCAATCTGGGGTTACAACCAAAGAGCAGGTAATACGGCGCATATCCGGTAGACTCATTTCGTGTGACATTGTAGGCATGCACTACTTTGTCAAGAGCACTTTTCCAATCTGCTTTGGTATCCTTATCCAGGTTACGCAGCATGGCCAGTAAGGTTAAAGCGTTCCACTTGACCATTCCCCTGGGGGTGGTAAGGGGTTGTGCATGAGCCTTGGATTCCACAGTACTTTTGGAGTTCAGCAAACAATTTGTTTTCAAATTCCCTCCCCTGATAATGGTGTAATTTAGTGGGAAAGCCGAATTTGAGGACAAAGTCTCCAAAGATCTTCTCAGCAGCCATTCGAGCACTGTTATTCCTGCACACATATGCCTGTGCGAAGTGCATAAAATGGTCCATGACCACAAGAATGTAATCATATCCTCCTTTACACTTCTCTAAATGGAGAAAGTCAATTGAGACCAGCTCAAAGGAATATGTTGTCACAATGCTAGTAAGTGGTGCTCTTACTGCTTTTTGAGGTCTTTTCTGCTTCACACAGTGGCACATCTTGCTGATGTGGTGCTCTATGTCTCTCTGCATGTAAGGCCAGAAAAAGCGCTCATGGACTAGATGGAGTGGCCGTTCAACACCTAAGTGTCCCATTTCTTCATGCATCTGATTCAGGATCAGTGGGCGAAACTTTGGTGGCACGACTAGTTGTGTTCACGTAGATGTCTGCCACCGGAGAACACCATCGCCATCACACAACAGTTTGGCTTTCTCCCTAGCAAAAACAAACCACTCACTGTGTACATCCTTGATCCTTGGCCACTGTTTTTGGGCAACACACTGCTTCACCTGCTGCAACAGTGGATCCTCCTCTTGAGCAGCCCTCAGGTCTTCAGGGGAGATCTGCCTGATTGTGTCAGTCAGTGGTTCACTGCTCAGCTCTGCGATTGCTGTTGCAATGGTCAGTGGACACAGCAGTGGCTCTCCCTCCTTCTGGTGGATGGACAACCCTTTTGAGCAACTGGACAAGATGTCAGGCTGTATCTGTTGGGAATAGGTGAGCATGTACTTCTCTATGTCAAGGAGCATCCTTGATAACCTATCAGCATCAACATTCGACTTCCCTGGCCTGTACTTAATTGTAAATCTGAAATCTGCCAGTTCAGCTATCCATCTCAACATTGTTGCATTCAGTTTAGCAGTGGTTAGCACATATGTGAGGGGGTTATTATCTGTACAGACTATGAAGGATGGAGCATAATATAAGTAGTCCCTAAACTGTTCACATATGGCCCATTTCATCGCTAAAAACTCTAGCTTACCAGAGTATAGATGGTAATTCTTCTCTGGAGCAGAGAGAGTGCGGGAGCCATAAGCAATGACCCTTAACTTTCCTCCCTGTCTTTGATACAGCACTGCCCCAAGTCCCTCTTGAGACGCATCACAATGCAGGATGAACGGCTCCTCAAAGTTTGGGTAGCTCAGGACAAGAGGACTAGAGAGGTGGTCAATCAGCTGACAAAGTACTGCCCTATGCTCATCTGTCCATGAGATACACTCATGTGAGAGCACCTGGCTTTGCTTTTTCTTTCTTGCCACAGCTTTCTGCTTCTTGTTATCTTTCAAGGCGTCATTGTTCGACCCTTCATAGCACAACAGGGCATAAAGAGGTTTGGCAATGCAAGAGAAATTTGGGATATATGCTCTGTAGTATGAGATGAACCCAAGTAATTTTCTCAACTCACCCATGGTAGCTGGTTTCCATTGCTTCATATTTTGGACTGGGGCTATCTCTGCCGGATCCATGGTGTAGCCTTCTTTTGTTACAATTTTTCCCAAAAACCTGACCTTATTTTTGAAGAGTTCACACTTCTTGGCAGTCAATTTCACTCCATGTTGCTGATAACATTGAAGCACTTTTCTCACATCTCTCAGGTGAGTTTCGAAGGTTTGGCTGTGTACGAGATTGTCATCCAAATAAGGCTGACAGATTTCATCCCTAAGGCCGACCAGACACCCCTCCATGCTCCACTGGAATTCAGAGGGAGTGGCAGATAGGCCAAATGGGATTCGTACTCACTTGTACAGTCCCCAGGGCGTTATAAAGGCAGTGAGGGGCCTGCTACTCTCTTCCATAAAGCCTTGATGATAGGCCTTTCCTTGATCTAACACCGAAAACCAGGCACTACCATGTAAGCTGTCAAGCATGTCTTGAATGCGTGGGATAGGATGGTGATCAGGCAGAGACTTCTTGTTGAGCTCTCTGTAATCACAACACAGACGAAGGGTCCCATCTTTTTTCCGCACACAGACAACGGGAGATGAGTAGTGTGATCTTGATTTCTTAATCCAGCCCCTATTTAGTAAGTCTTCTAAATACTGTTTTACATCTCTGTGTAGTGGCTTTGGCACAGACACATGAGTACGTCTTACCGGTGTTGGGTCTGTAAGTCTGATTTTCAGTTGCAGGGAAGGGATGCACCCTACATCCTCATCATCTCTGGCAAATGCTCGACACTCTTCCCTCAACATCTGTTTCACTTTTTGTTGCTGAGCAAGGGGGAGGTGAGTCAATGCTATAGGTGGATCATGCCTGTCCTTGTCATACAACGCCTTTTCAGCAGGTTCCCATTTCTCTCTGTCGACCTCTGTGGGTGCCACTGGAGAAGCTGGTGGGGAAACGACTGGCTTGGCTTCTGCTGGATAAACAGCCTTGACTTGCTGGACCTGCCCTAGCACTATACGTGGGCTCAGTGTGATGTCATGGCCGGTGTCATTGGCGACAGGCAGTGTTAAGCGAGAATATGCCCCTTTACTCAGAGTTATCATGCTCTCGGTCATACTCAGACCATCTGGCCAGGGGGCATGTTCGTCAGGCATGAAAAGCGCTTCTTGGCTGGATAGCAGATGCCCTGTTCTCACCGAGCACTTCACGCTTCTCACCTGGCCAGCCGGAATCACCTCCTTCTGCCTTCCCATTCTCACCACACCATTGCTACATTCAGGGTCACTGTCTTTAATCATTCTTACAAACATTTCAGTCTTCTTACAGTCAAAAGAGAAAGCTGTGCTAACAGCCTGTGTTACTGCCTCCTGTGGATGGTCCACCCCACTCTTTAACAGCTGTTCAATAACATTGTAGCCAATGATAGGCTCTTCTGCTGCCCCCTTCTCATCTGTTACCAGCATGGGTACCTGAAGCATGAACTGTGGGGCTTGTGACGGCTCTAGCTGGAATGTTACTTCCACCCATCCTTGGAAAGGGATGTCTGTCTGGTTAACAGCTTTTCCCACCAGAGCGCCAGGGCCAAGCAGCTCTTCAGTGCTCCGAACTCTCACCTTTGGAATATATTTCTTCCTCCATGCTTCACTGATGAGGCAAACTTGCGATCCAGTGTCCCATAAGGCCCGAGTCTTGACACTGTTGGGATAGCAATTCACCATGCATTTCTCCCCAATGAGATGTAACAGTTGAGAGTAATGGTGGGGGGAGATGTGGCTGACATACACAGACCCCGCAAGACTCCCACCTGGTTTCACTCCTTCTGCCAGCAGTCTCTCTTCTAACTGGCCAATGCTTTCCCTGAGGATAGCCTGGGTGTCTCGTGACTCATTCAGTGGTTTGTGAATAGCAGACGTGCCTCCTACGGTTTGGCCAGCGATGTTTACTGTACTACTTTGACCTTTTGAGTTCCTTTGAGCTCTACAGCCTCTTGAAAGATGTCCAGTGAGGCCACATTTGAAGCAGTGGTCACATTGCTCCTCATCACCCCTCTCTTGATATCCTCTGCATGCCCGTCTGGTTCTGGGTTGGAACTGATTAGGTGCTCATGGTAACTGCTGGACATTCTTCCTCAGCTCAGCTACCTCTTCTCTCAGTTGCTTTACCGCATCCATCAACTCAGTTTCCATTTGGCTTTTCAGAGCTGTTACCTTTTGACTTTTGACATTGGCCTTGGCTGAGGCGCTCAGTCCAGGTAGCTGATTTGTGTCTGCTTGCGACTGGTCACTAGATATCTCTGTTTGCATCTCATTTATTCTAGCTGATTTGACTGGAATACTTCTCTTCAATTTCTGCTGTCTCTCCAAGTCAACAGCGGCAGCGGCATTCATTTTCTCTATCAAAGTCTCATCAGTCACGCCTTGATCATCCAGATAGAATTTCAGTTGCAATTTAATATTATCGCTCAATAGCCCTGTGCTAAGTGACCTTAGGAATTTCTTCTGAATGAGGTCGGGGCTGTACTGTACATCTGAGCTAGCATCATAAGCAGCTGCCATCAGTCTTTCTTTGAGTTCAATTGTACGAAATAGAAAGTTCTGAGGAGATTCTTTTGTATCCTGAGTTATGTTAACAAGTCTGTGGAACATATCTGTTGTATTGTTTTCTTTAAAGTGAGCATTAAGGATTGTCTTTAATTGTACCAGTGTCAAATTGTTTTTACTTTCCAGCATATCCCTTAAACTAAGTCCTGGAGTAGCAGCTTTTACTACAGCTTCAACAATTTCTGCATCACTATGGCCCTTATGTTTTCCAGTGTCAATTTGATGCATGAGATTGGTGTAGGATAATTTATCCTTCTGCCCCAGCTCGCCTATCTGGCCATTTATTCGAAACTCACGTCTGATGACCACTTCAGGAGCTTGTGGGAATGGAGAGTGAGGTTCTGTGGGTGAGCTGGGTGGCCTATTAATTTTCTCTCTTAGTCGACTAATTTCTTCCTTGAGCATTCTGGTTGACTCCTGGAAGCTCATCTGCATTTCAACATACTGTTTTTGTAGGCTCTGCAACTCGTCTTCACCAGCTCCATTCTTTTCATCCTCCTTTGGCACATTTTGTCTCAATCGCTTAGCTGTAGCTAGCAACTCTCGAACAAACATCTCTGCCACGTCTTCTTCCTCACTTTCTAATACATCATCCACAGACTCATTTACTGCTCGGATCAATGTGTGCCTCTTTGCTTTGTCTGGAGAAACTTTAGCTTAGATACACACCTCTTTTAGCTGCTCAAACGTAAGCTGACACAGTAGCTCAGTTAGCTGGTCTTGTAGCCACTCTATTTCCATCTCGTGTGTTCAAACTTTTTTTTCAGACGTCTTTTTGCATTACGTTGAGTCCCTGTTCGGGTGCCAATTTTGTTGCACACTTGAATAAAAGAGTCTTCAACTGTGTGCTAATGAAAGGTTTTGTTTTATTTCACATTCACAGTTCCATTACATGCAACTGCTGCATTCACCGTTTTCATTCTTCTCTTCTCTCTTGGCTTTTTCACAGTGATGACATCAATCCTGTGCGACTCTCAGTGTTTAATCAAAACCCGAATATTATATCTGGTCTTATACTGCCATCTACAGGTCAACGAATGCAACAACAGCATAAATAAGCAAACCAAAGGCCACAAACTCATGAAAGGGCAACAAAAAGACAGAAAAATGGGGGGGTACACGACACAACCCTGTGAGAAACCACTGCTGCTTTGCCTTAAGCTGTTTTGCTCTGCATTATTTTGCTTCGCATTGCTTTGCACCGCATTGCGCTGCTTCGCTTTGTCTTGTGCCAGGTATGCACGGCTTTGCCACGGCCGACTTGGCTTCTGGTTGCCTTGCCTGACGCTGACTATTCAGCTGGCCAGTTGTTTTCGTGGCTTGCCGGTGCTCCCCAGGTGAAGCTGTGGCTCAGTAATGCTGTCTTTTAATTAAGTCAAGCCATGTCTTATCTGTGTGTGTGTGTGTGTGTTGTGTGTACGCGTGTGTGAGAACAGTGTGGTGATTTAGTTATTCTGTTCCTTTATTTGTGTTTGTTTGTCTATTGGTACATTCCTTATTTTCTTTGGTAATAATTGGTTTTGTTGTAACCTGGAATTGGGATTAATTTGTTAATTTGTGTTTATTTAGGTTATTGGATTCTGCATTTTAATTGATTCTGTAGATTTTGGTTAATCATTTGATTTGCTAGTGTTTTTTCTTCTGGTTTTTGTTTAAATTAAATTTTTTTGTTATTGAATAATTTTGTTTTCATTTCTAACCTGTTGCTCTCTGGTCTTCCCCCATTCAGCTGTTGAGTCTACGGTGGTGGATTGGTGTCCTGGTGATGGTGTTCCCCTTGCGTTGTGTTTTGCACGTCGGGTGTTTTTTTTTGCTTCCTATTTAGTTGCTTTGCGTGGTGTTCCTGGGATTCCCCTTTTTATTTGCACCATCTGGCACTGTGAGTCTCAGCAGCATAGCCGAACAGCTTTTCGTGGTCCCATAATCTGTAGGCGATGTCAGCAACCCAGTCACATCGCTAGGGAGTGTGATGGAGCTCGTGTGCCTACTCGTACCCAGTCCCCCTTACCAGCCTCTCAGCCAACTAGGCCCTTCCACTCTGCCCAGGTGCCGGGAAACTAGCACCCGCCGAGCTGCAGAGCCACAGTTTGGAGCAGGCAGCTACTGGCTTAGGTATAGGTGACGTGGAAGTGTCCAAGCTCATGTCATCTTGTCCTCACGTAAGTGTGAGCATGGGTGGGGTTGCAGCCGTGTGTCTGGTGGATACTGGGTCTATGGTGTCAACTATCAGGTTTTTTTTTTTTTTCACCAGCAGTTTGAGCCCTGGGGCCAAGAGCAGCTCAAATCTTGTCATTGGCTGCAGCTCAGAGCAGCCAATGGCCTGGCTATTCCTTATATAGGTTACTTAGAGTTGGACGTGGAGCTCTGTGGTAAGCTATTGCCAGCTTGTGGGATTTTGGTGGTCAAGGACCCCCCTGGTGGTGTGTCTTTACAGGTTCCTGGGGTTCCAGGGATGAATGTCATCTGCAGGTGCTATGGGGAATTCTTTGGGCAGCATGGCTTGGCTTTGTTCGATCTGCCGGTGGTGTCTGAGGCCCCTCACGCGGGCCCTCCAAAAGTGCCATGAAGCCAGTGTTGTGACTGATCAGGGAGAGTCAAGGTCCATGGTAAAAAGGCTTGTCGCATCCCAGGTGGCGTGATGAAGATCGTCGCGGCCACATGTACAGAGCAGTACTACGGCACTACGGTGCTGTTTCAGTCCCTAGACCCTGGCCTGCCTGCCGGCCTTCTTGCTTCTCCTGCCCTGGTACCGGTGGTACGGGGCACAGCCTACATTCCCATTGTAAATGTAGGATCTTTAGATGTGCTGCTCTATCCCCATGCTATTGGGACCTTAGAGGAGGTATGGGTGGAAGGTCTACCTGCTGGTGTCACTGAGGTGCCACCTGTGGTGGCTACGGTGGCTTCTCAGTCTGTTTCCCTACCAGTGCAGGATCAGATAGCGGGCTTGGAGTTGGGTCATTTGTCGGTGGAAGTACAGGGTGAGGTGAGGGCGCTTTTGAGTCAGTTTGGGTCCATCTTTTCAGCCCATGATGGGGACCTAGGTTGTACTGACCTGATTTCCTATGAGATCCCGCTCTTAGACAATGTCCCTGTGCAATCAGGTCCCCATGGCAGAGTCTGACCGTTCCAAGATGGCTTTTTGTACCCACTTTGGTCTTTTTGAGTGGACCCGCATGCCCTTTGGGCTTTGCAACGCTCCCAGTACCTTTCAGAGGTTGATGCAGCGGATCTTTGGTGACCAGCAGTGCCAATCCCTGCTGCTCTACCTGGATGACATTGTGATTTTCTCCTCGACCATTGAGCAACATCTGGAGAGGTTGGGTGTGGTGCTGGGGCGTCTGCAGCACGAAGGGCTAAAGGTGAAGCTCAATAAGTGTGCCTTCTTCCAGCAGGAAGTGCATTATTTGGGCCATGTTATTTCTGACCAAGGTGTCTCTACAGACCGTAGCAAGGTCAAGGTGGTCTTCCACTGGCCATTTCCTACCACTCTCTCAGAGATGCATTCCTTTCTTGGTTTTGCCAGCTATTATTGCCGCTTTGTAGAATGTTTTGCAAAGCTGGCTGCACCCCTGCATAAGCTGGTGGCAGAGCTGGATGATCACAAGTCCAAGCAGTTAGATAGCGCAGTCTCTGGTTGTTGGACAGCAGAGTGTCACCATAGCTTCGAGGCATTGAAAGCCAGACTCGTCTCTGCATTGGTGCTAGCATATACTGACTTCACCCTCCCATTTATTTTGGAGGTGGATGCCAGCTATGGTGGTCTTGGAGCAGTCTTGTCACAAGAACAGGATGGTAAGGTTAGACCTATAGCCTATGCGAGCCATGGTTTGAGGCCCACTGAGCGCAACATGCACAGCTATAGCTCCATGAAGTTGGAGTTTTTGGCGCTCAAGTGGGCAATGACGGAAAAGTTCAGGGAGTATCTGTTGGGCCACAAATGTGGTATTTACACTGACAACCCCTTGAGTCACCTGTCATCTGCCAAGCTCGGGGCCACCAAACAACGTTGGGCAGCCCAACTTGCTTCCTTCGATTTTGAAGTGAAGTACCGTTTGGGCCGAAGCAATAAGAACACTGATGCTCTGTCTCGTTGGCATGCCCCTGAGCCACAGGACATGCAAACCATGGTCCATGGCACACTACTCCCTCAACCCTTGCAGCAGGCCCTGCAGGTGGACAGAATAGAGACAACACAAGCCACTGTTGCAGTCTTGCCCCATCATCTCCCATCTGATCTCGTCATGCTCCAGCACACCGACCCCGCCATCCAGGAGGTGTTGTTTTTCTGGACACGTAAACAGTGTCCAGAAAGGAGCGGAAGCATTTATTGCAGGCAGCCTTGGTCTTGCTTCGACAGTGGGATCAGCTGGTTGAGAGGAATGGTGTGTTTGTATCGGCAGGTTTTCAGGCCAGGTGGGGCTGAGGTGGTGTTTCAGTTGTTGTTGCCTGCAGCGTTAAAAACAGGTGCTGACTGAGGTCCACCAGGGGCATGGTCATCAGGGGGTTAAGAGGACTTTGGAGCTTTTATGCAAGTGGTGTTACTGGCCAGGGATGTCGGCTGAGGTGACGCAGTGGTGTCTGGCATGTGAGAGGTGCCAGGTGGCTCAACCAGCCACTCGTAGTTACATGGGACACCCATTGGCTTCTCAGCCTAACGAGATTCTGGCCATTGATTTTACCATTATGGAGCCCAGCCATAATGGGATGGAAGATGTTCTTGTCATGACTGACATTTTTAGTAAGTACATATGGGCTGTCCCCACCCATGATCAGTGAGCTGCCACTGTAGCTCAAGTCCTGGTCTCGGAGTGGTTCTCGAGATTCGGTGTTCCAGCCCGGATACACTCAGACCAGGGGCGGAGCTTTGAGAGCTCCCTCATTCAGCTGCTGTGTGGTCTCTATGGTATCGAGAAGTCTCGCACCATGCCATACCATCCTTCTGGGAATGGGCAATGTGAGCGTTTCAATAGAACGCTTCACGATCTGCTGCGTACCTTGCCCGTGACCCGAAAGCATGACTGGAGTTCCTGTCTGCCCCAGGTCTTGTATGCCTATAATACCACCCCACATCAGGCAACCAGTGAGTCTCCTTTTCTTCTGATGTTTGGTCAGGAGCCGAGACTCCCTGTTGACTTCCTACTAGGCAGAGTTCAGGATCCTATTGGTGGCTATGTGCATGAGTGGGTTCAGGAGCACCAGACTCGCTTGCAGATGGCGTTCGAGGGAGCTCGTGACTGGTTGAAGGCTGCTGCGGAGCGTCGTAAGAAAAACCACGACCAACATGTTTGAAATGTTCCCTTGAAGGAGGGCCAGTTGGTGTGGTTGCGAGACCTTGGTATACGGGGGTGCCACAAGATCCAGGATCAGTGGGCCTCAGTCATGTATCATGTCTTAAGGGCACCAAGGGAAGGGGGATGGGTTTACACCATTGCCCCTAGGGATGACCCCACCCGAGCCAGACAGGTCCATCGATCTCTGTTGAAGGCTGTGTTAGGGATCAGTTCTCCAGGTGGTACCGTCATTCCCTCTCCCCCTCCTCCTGCACAGCCTCAGAGGATGAGCTGTCTTTTGATGGTGATTGGTTGATGTTGGGGTCTGAGAACCCGTTGCCCATTCCTGTTCAGGCCGAAGCAGTGACTCAAACCACTCCTCGGCAGCTGGTTCCCCCATATGACTCAGTCTTCATCGTGCCATCTTCATCTGTGGATCCGGTGACAGGTACTTCTTCTCCCCCTGTTCTGGAAGAAGCTGCTGCTGTCAGACTGCTAGGTCAACTGCAGATCATCACTCCAACGTCCACTGCCTCCCATGGCCTGCGGGGGGGGGGCTGAACGAGGAGGTGTTAATCCTCCTGGCCCTGTGTTGAATGCAGTTGCCACACTATTTAGGCCTTGGAGTTAATGTTTGGCCTCTTTTTGGTTATTCCATCATCTGGACGACGATTCAATTACTGGGGGCAGATTGTGGCAGTATGCAGTGATTTGTCCTAGTGACGTTCAGCTGGGTTCCAATCCCAGCCAATCACTGCATGAGAATGCTGCATAAAGGTGAGAGGAGAGCACCTGTCTGCCTCTCGCTTGCCAGAGGCTGGGTTACGTCACGTCCCAGCGTCTTCTACTTCCGCTTTCGTGTGGTGACAGGTAGGCTGTTGGCAGCAGCTGCCTTCTCTCCCCCATTGTCTATCCAGTGCTCATTTTAGTAATTTTTGTCATAGAAGCTCACTTGGGTGTTGCTGCTGGCTGCATGCTGCTCACCGCTCCTTATGCCTCTCACTGTTCACTGCTGGTAGGTGCGCTATTTTCATGTGTCCTCTGTTGTGGTGTTGCACGTGCAGCAACCTGTGTGTTTGTTTACAGGTAGCTCTCGTGTAGCGTTGCTCCCTCCGCTCCACGCTGTGCTGTCCTGGACTGCCTGACCGGTATGTCAACTTCAACTTTATTGTCCCCAAAAGGGGCGATTAAATGTGCAGCAAGACAACATAAACACATAGACAACAACGGATAACACAGGACAAACATAAGTGCAATTGGTCAATAAAAGGACCATAAATAGGGCTATAAAATAAAATAAAAACATCATGAATGAATAAAATGAGAAACCATTTATTTATAAATGTTCATTTATAAATGAGAAGCACATTTATTAACAACAACATGTAGTGCGGTGGCTTTAGCTTCCTCCTCCAGCCATTGTAAGTTGCTTATGTTTGTATTTGTTTTGTATTGCAGGGTAAAGGTAGTCTAGCAGCGGCGTAAAGCCGGCAACCCTGCGAGAAACCACTGCTGTTTTGCCTTAAGTTGTTTTGCTCTGCATTATTTTGCTTCGCGTTACTTTGCACCGTGTTGCGCTGCTTCACTTTGTTTTGTGTCGAGCATGCACGGCCTTGCCACGGCCTTCTGGTTGCTTTGCCTGACGCTGACTATTCAGCAGGCCAGTTGCTTCCATGGCATGCCGGTGCTCCCCAGGCGAAGTTGTGGCTCAGTAACACTGTCTTTTAATTAAGTCAAGCCACGTCTTACGTATCTGTGTGTGTACACGTGTGTGAGAGAACAGCGTGGTGACTTATTCTGTTCCTTTGTGTTTGTCTATAGGTACATTCCTTAGTTTCTTTGGTAATAATTGGTTTTGTTGTAACCTGGAATTAGGATTAATTTGTTAATTTGTGGTTTTTTTAGGTTATTGGATGTTGCATTTCAATTGATTCTGTAGATTTTGGGTTAATTATTTGATTTGCTAGTGTTTTTTCTCTTCTGGTTTTTGTTTAAATAAAAATTTTTTTAATTTCTTTTCTTTATTACATAGTTTTTGTTTTCACTTTTAACCTGTTACTCTCTCGTTCCCCCTCCAATTCAGGTGCTGAGTCTACGGTGGTGGATTGGTGTCCCGGTGATGGTGTTCCCCTTGTGTTGTGTTTTGCATGTCGGGTGGTTTTTGCTTCCTATTTAGTTGCTTTTTGTGGTGTTCCTGGGATTCCCCTTTTTATTTGCACCGGCTGGCACCGTGAGTCTCAGCCCGGCACCGTGAGTCTCAGCCCTGGCTGGTTTTCTCTTGATTGTCCCAGAGTGAGTGATAATTTGTTTAAAAAAAAAAACTTGTTAATAATAGAATTTGTATTCTTGAACTGCCGTCTCTGTCTCACTTGCTAACGAACCTAAGTGCCCTTTTTGTGTTTCTTTTGGGGGTTATCATATCCAAAATTCCACCCTGGGTGAAATTCCCTGGGTGGCATTGTCTGGCAACAAATTAAATCCTTTACACTGTCCTAATCCATACTTTACGCCTCGTGCCACCACATAAAGATAGTGGGTTATTGTTAAATTGTAAGTTACTGCATGACCATAAGTTTTTGTGCCTTTTAATGAATTTTATATTATTTAAAATGAAGCCATGACACGAGACACAACACAATAAAAAAACAAGTTATTTCTCCTAAAGAGATTAGTCCTTTTTTTTTTTTGCCCTTAATACAGTAACAATTATTTTGTTGAGACAGAACCTCTGAATGTTTTTTGAAGAAGTGGTTGCAAACAGAACACCTACTTTGCTGATACAGTAGTATTCCAATGCACCACCAACAACATAAAAAAATTTTTCCTCAGAACTAATTGCAACAAGAAGTAACACCCATGTTGCTGAAATAGTAGAAATTATTCAGAAATGAAGAATTAGATCTGAAATGCGTTCTCTGCTAACTATTTCAAATGATTTTTTTTCTTCTGCTTTCCTGACACATTTTTGGCTTCGGGGCATTTGTGTAGTGATGTGATAAATTGATCGTCAGTCATGAAACCAGTCATTTTCATATTGTCTTGATCAGTGATACTTTTTGGTTCATGTTTATTATTCTCAGATGAAATCTCAGATATGAGTCCTTCCATAAATGTGAAATAAACATTTCCTTCTAGAAAACTTCACTATATCAACAATGACACACATTTTTAAAAATCCATTTTTTAAAAGATGAGTTAAAGATTAATTTTTGTTCGAGATTTCAGAGATTGTGATGTTTTTGTTCTGTTGAGTTAAAGGCAAGTTTGTTTTATTGGTAAGAGCTTTATAGTCCGTGAAGGAGAGCCGTTATAGAAAAATGGAAATGCTCTCTCAGTAAAAGTGCGTGTTACAGTGTGCAGGCATGTATTGGTTAGAAGCTCAATAAATGTCACTTTCCCCTTGTTCCAGTCCAGATTCACTCTGATTGTCTGAGGTTTGTCTTTAGCTCTGAAAATGTTACCTGCCTGTCCCAGGCAGAGCATGTGGTAACTTCCATTATTGTAGCTCATGCTACAATAATGCCTCTGTGATATCACTCATAGGATTTCTGAAGAGCGGGTTTGAAGCTGAAATAAGGAGGCTACGAGCATCGCCATCTTGGCAGCGCCTGACTCTGCCTAACTCCTGGCTGGTCCATAAATGGAGAAAGGGGTGGGGATAGTGAAGCCTGGCTGCTGGAATAGTATTGCTGGAACAAGCCTACTAACCTTCAAGGTAACAAGCTAGCTATGCAAGCTAGCCAACAAGCTACTGGCTAAACTAAAAGAAGCTGCTCCATAAGACACATACCATACCCACAATGTCCAGTTTACAAAAACTACAGAAAAAAATTACTGGGTGTGTAACCGTCCGATAAACATATTTGATCAATGAGTGTCATCTTTTCATTCTTGATAATTGTTAATAAAAGCAACATTACTGATGACATTTTCCCCTGATAGCTTAAATAACTAGCGATAGCTTGGTTATTAGCTAGCTTGCTAGCTAGGAGTGGCTGAGGTCAATAGCAGCTACTGTTAGATGGTCAGTCTATGACATAGCACATTGTATTTGATATAATAAATAATATGTTCAATTTTTATAGCGCCTTTC
>JAOBRE010000014.1:18827895-18839059 GCA_027574745.1 Occidentarius platypogon
TCGATTCCGACCCGAGGTCATTTCCCGATCCCTCCCCGTCTCTCTCTCCCGCTCATTTCCTGTCTCTACACTGTCCTGTCCAATAATAAAAAGGTGAAAAAAGCCCCCCCAAAAAGAAATGTCCAGTGTGTTATTAAAACCTGGAAGGATAGTGGTGAGGCATCAACTTTTGTTGAAGGAAGGCGGTCAGAAAAAAATCTTGACTGACCATGATCAGAGATCACTTACATGCATGGTGAAGTCACATTGTAAAAAAAAAAAACCTCGGCAGTCGAACTCACGGCTATGTTTAAGAGTGAAATTAAGAGCATTTCTGTCTTCACAATGTGACGAGAACTCGCAGAATCGGGACTAAACAGCTGTGTGTCCATCAGAAAACCACTTGTTAATGAGACTAATCTGAAGAAAAGGCTTTAGTTTGTGAGGGAGCGTAAAGCCTGGACTGAAGTGTCCAGATTGACTCTGTAGATGACTTGCAACCACGTGATCAAAATGTGCTACATTATGAGCATCCGCCATGATGGTGGATAAACAGAGCAACTCGGATGGCAGCCGCTGAAAGCGTGTCTGGAAACAGTGCTGAATTTTCTCAGTATTACCATGATTTGAACAATCGAGCGAAGATTCAGTACAAAGAGAAGGTAGATGTGTGTGGGTTTTGACCCATATTATTTAAAAAAAGTCAGATTTTTCTGAAGATAAGACGCTTCTACTGACCATCAGATATCTGGTTTGACTGCCAAAGAATCAAGTCTGACCTTGGACGAAACACAGCCCGTTTTCTGAGTCTGGATTGTTTCTCATCTCATTCTCATTATCTGTAGCCGCTTTATCCTGTTCTACAGGGTCGCAGGCAAGCTGGAGCCTACCAGAATTTTGTAAGAAGCTTGTTACCGGCTGCTAAAAGCATCTGGTTAAGACGGAGATGTCCCCAAGCGCCAGCGACCGGCGGTTTTCTCCGGCTACACAGACAGTCTGCGCCGGCTACTTGATCCCAGAAACCCCCCCAAAAAACTTGCCTTTCAATGTTCAAACGATTTATATCCTCTCCACTGCCCATAATTTACCGCAGATCCAATTATTCCACCACGAAATTGTCTTCAATTCGGGTCTAGCATGACCGG
This sequence comes from Occidentarius platypogon, assembly GCA_027574745.1. NCBI lineage: Eukaryota > Metazoa > Chordata > Actinopteri > Siluriformes > Ariidae > Occidentarius > Occidentarius platypogon. The sequence continues at coordinate 18,829,020 of JAOBRE010000014.1, forward strand.
AAGCGACACCATATTTGTTGATCGATTCTCACGCTCTGATTGGCTGAGCCGAACCACGTTACCACGTCGTAGCCTATGTAGTTATGTTACAGAGCCAGGCAGCGTACTACAGAGGGGAACTGAGAAAGCCAAGCGCACACACATCTGGTGGGAAATTTCATACAGAGTTTGCAAGTATTTTACACGGAAATGGTGAGTAATTTATTAGCTAAGAATGCACCTGCAGCCACCAGAAGGCATGTACATTTCAAATTCCACAGCCACCTACTACTATTTATTATTATCCCCCGCTGGCTGAAAGGCCCGAAGGGGGATTATGTCGTGGCGATGTCCGTCGGTCCGTCCCGGGAAGCTTCTGAAATCAACTCCTCTCACAATTTTTGGAGGAATTTCACGAAACTTGGCAGGATTCTTTGTTACTTGTCGGGAATATGCATATTGCAATTTTGTTTAATTCAGTCACATTTTACCAGAGTTATGGCATTGTTGCCAGTGGGGGATATTGTGCTCTCAGAGCACTGTTGTTTGTTGAAACCTCTGTAAATACACAAAGTGTCCCATTTTGTGATACATGCATGTATCTAGATCTACCAGGCCACATTTCCAAAGAAGCCTCCCACCGTTTAATTATGATATCTCTGGATCTAGTTGTTCAATTTTGATTAAATAAAAAGTCATACTACTAAAAATGTGTGTTTTGATTCTTTTCAAAGATGGTCAGTTTCATTTATTTTGAAATTTGCACTTGGCACTGCCACTTCCCATGCTGTTTTGTGATACATTAAATAAAGCATGTTGCAGAGTCTCCTGTTCTCATGCTGGATACATTTAAATAATCCTACATCATGCATCTTTAAACAAGCTTGCGCTAATCAAAATAACAATTTATATAAATTTAGCTACCTAACCTACCAGCTAAAAAACACCTTTTTTTTTTTTTTTTTAACCCCAATATTTTTATTTATTATTTTGTTTCTTACCTTTTCAACAATAACCCCTTCGGACATGATGTGTACAATGAAGTAAACATGAAGTTCCATAGCATTTTTTTCTTTTGTCCGAAGGGGTTAAAATGAATTACTGTTGAGGTTTAAAGTTTTTTGAACAGCTTTAAATAATCCTCTTATTTCCATTTAGTTTTATAGAAATATAAATTCTATCCTTCCTCTCTCTCCTTTAGAGCTGTTATGAGTTTAGCAGGAGACAGACAGCGCTCCTCCAGGACATCTTGGACTCCTGATCCTGATCCCTCACAGGTAAAACTTTTGTTTTATTTGTAACATAAATCATTAATGTTTTCAGATTAACAAAACTTATAAAAGAACACAATGTATAACACAATTGATATTTTTTTGCTGAATAAGTGTTATTGTGGTTTGATCTTTAGCTGTGTGAGGACGTGAAAACGGAGACTTCGGATGGAGGGCCATTCAAACTGTCAGAAGTCTGTGTGAAAGAGGAGGCACTGGAGCTGAACATCTACAACCATGGAGACGACCTCGACAAACCACCTGAAGTTCTGCCTGTTAAAGAGGAAGATCCTGACAATAAAGACCATCTCTGTAAGACATCAGGCCACTCTGGAGCTCAGTGACGGTCTCACTGATTATTCTACCCTACACATTATCTAGTGAAGTAAAAGTACAGCAGTGATGGAGCCTCTTTCTCAGATTATTTAGTTACCAAATTATGATTAAATGAAATTGACAGCATGTTCCAAAATGTTTTATTCCCCTCATATCACAGTGATTAGCCTATGATTGCAATTTGTAATTTATTAATGAGTGACATTGCATGTTTTATTAATTTATTTTACTCTAAATTTTAGATAATGTCGGTTTCTGTTCTTATTTCCGTTATAGCAGCTCTAAGCAGTCATTCTTTCCTGTGTTCTCTCTTGAAGTTCACAAGGCAAAAAATGCAGTTTGTCATGTGATTTGAGAAACCAGAAAGCACAAACTCCTCTGTCCTGAAGACTTTCTCATTTTGCAAAACTTACCAACTGATACCCAGGACTCCTTCCATAAAGGTTAAATGAATATCTTCTAACCTCTTCACAACATTAGTGATTTATAGGTTGATGATTATTTTTTTTTTATACCCATTTTCTCCCCATCATGGTCACCTGCTAGTATCTACTGACCAGCCAGGTGTCTGTAATCGTTGGGGTGAAGGCTAACATGTGCTTTCTCCAAGACATGTGAAGCCAACCAAGCTCATCTTTTCTAAATACTGCTCATGCTCGGCGGCACGGTGGTGTAGCAGTTAGCACTGTCGCCTCACAGCAAGAAGGTTCTGGGTTCGGGCCCAGCGGCTGACGGGGGCCTTTCTGTATGGAGTTTGCATGTTTTCCCTGTGTGTGCGTGGGTTTCCTCTGAGTGCTCGGGTTTCCCCCCACAGTTCAAAGACATGCAATTAGATTAACATGGGGTGACCTTGGGCTGAAGTGCCCTTGAGGAAAGCACCGAACCCCCAACTGCGCCCTGGGCGCTGTAGCATAGCTGCTGACTGCTCTGGGTGTGTGTGTGTGTGCTCATTGTTCACATGTGTGTGTTCACTGCTTCAGATGGGTTAAATGCAGAGAGAAATTTCGCTGTGCTCAAGTGTACATGTGATTTTAAATAAAGTTGTTGTTGTTCTTAAAATGCTGTGTCACAAGACAGCAAAACACACCCTGAGGAAAGTGTTATCTGCTCTCTTCCCTGCATGCATGAGCTTGCAGATGACAGTGATTGGCTTTGGTTAATAGGGGACAGAGTGTAAACCTGTCCGTATGCCTCTGGAATGAGATGTTCAACAAGTGTGATGGTCAGGTGTCCAAATATCTGTATCTGTAGACAGATTTAGGGGCATCATGGTGGTGCAGCTCCTGGGACTCACAGCTCCAGGGTCCTGGATTTGTAATGTAATGATACAAATCATGAAAGTAACCCAAGAGCTTCATAAGGCAAAGAAATGGAATGCTCTTAAATGGCCGAGTCAGTCAACCTGTATGAGCTGCTTTTCACTTACTGAAGAGAGAACTCAAGGCATAAAGGTCTACAAATAAGCAGCAACTGAAGGTGGCTGCATTAAAGGCTGTAAAGCATCCTGTAAAGCACAAGGATGCTCATGGGAGGAAGCTCAGCATTTGGTGATGTCAATGGGTTCCACACTTCAGGGAGTCACTGACTGCAAAAGATTTGCATCCAAGAATTAAAAAGTCCTTATATTTGTAATTATTAGTTTGTCCAATTATTTTTGAACCTGTAAGAATCGAGGGACTATGTAAAACAACTAATGTAATATATATTTTTTTTATTAAACCCCATGAATTAAAACTGAAAGTCTACACTTCAGTAACATCTTGATGACTTCATTTCAGATCTATTATGGTGGTGTACAGAGGCAGAATTATGAAACAAAACAAAAATTGTGTCACTGCCCAAATACTTATAGACATATATGTTGTCAGATATACGCCGTCATTACATACACACATTTGAGCATCAATTCTTCCTATTGTATTTTCTCTACTCTCAGACTGTGAAGGTTGCAAATCCTTCTTCTTCAACAAGTGTGAGGTTCATGGACCACCTGTCTTCGTCCCTGATATTCCTGTTCCTATGGGAGTCCCTGACCGAGCTAGACAAACTCTTTCTCATGGACTAGAGATTCGGAAGTCCAGTATTCCTGACGCAGGCCTGGGAGTGTTTAATAAGGGGGAGACTGTTCCAGTCGGTGCACACTTCGGACCCTATGAGGGAGATCTGGTAGACCGAGAAGAAGCCATGAACAGTGGATATTCCTGGGTGGTGAGTTTGTTATAAAATTATTATAATGATTGCATATTTTCAGAACATAAATATTACCACTGGATTAAGGTAACTCCAATTATCAATTTCTTGTTGCCAATAATATGTGGAGTAGGGGTGTAATTCATAAGTTTCATCTCGATGTGATCCTACATTGAGTCTTTTAGCCTATGTGGAGGTAATTCACCTTTTAATGATCTTTTTTTATCGGTAGTGCCCATGTGGGTGCACCTCCTCCTCCTCCTGAATAGCTGAGGCTGGAGGGGGAAAAAAGAAAAAGCCAGTTGAGGTCCATATTTCGGTCTCGAAAACAAAGAAAGATGGGCGAGGGTACCTACTGCCTGTTTGTCAGTGCTATGCAGAGGCTGCGTCTGATACAGGAGTTGGTGTAGGGCGATGTTCGATGACTCAGAGTTCTCCTTCAGGAATTCTGGGGCATCCTCCCCATTTATTTATTTATTTATTTATTTATTTGCTTGCTTGCTTGCTTGCTTGCTGTGCCTGAGAACCCTCAAGATCTGCTCCTTTACCTAATCAAAGTCCTTTCCATGCCCCAAGGCACATTGGACAGCACCAGTCTCCATTTCAAGTAGCCCTCATAGCTAGGGTTACAGTGGGGGGCTAGTCCTCTGGTAACCACAAACGTTTGACTCCTGACTCGCATCTTTATTGCTCTGTGCCTCGCCAGATGGCAGTAGGTACCATTTTTATGATGGTCTTTGGTAAGGCCTGACCGCAAGTAGAACTCTCAATCTCCCAGTCGAGAGGCAGACACGCTAACTGCTAGGCCAAATTGTGGTCCTTTTACCTAATAAAAAGCTATTAACAAAAGGCTTGACTAAACAAATATATTTTCTGCCTAGACTTAAACACTGAGACTGTATCTGAGACCTGAACACTACTTGGAAGGTTGTTCCATAATTGTAGGGCTCTATAACAGAAGGCTCTGCCTCCTGATGTAGCCTTTATTTGAGGTACTGACAAACAGCCTGCACCTTTTGATCTAAGTAGGCATGGCACGTCATAAAAGACCAGAAGTTTGCTCAGGTACTGTGGTGTGAGATCATTCAGTACTTTTATAGGTCAATAGTAGTATTTTATAATCAATGCAAAACTTGATTGGGAGCCAATGCAGTAGGGATTGGATAGGGGTGATGTGGTTATATCTTTAAGTTCTAGTAAGGACTCTTGATGCTGCATTTTAGACTAACTGGAGCTTGTTTATGCACCAACTGGAACATCCAGACAGTAAGGTGTTACAGTAATCCAACCAAGGGCATGAATTAGTTTTCCTGCATTGTGCAGTGACACATTTTTTTATCTTAGCAATATTTCTGATATGAAAGAAAGCTATCCATGTAATCAACATCAGTTTCAAACAAAAGACTGCAGTCAATGATCATCCCGAGGTCTTTTACTGCTTCACATGAAGAAACGGAAAAGCCATCCAGAGTTGATTTGTTATCAGAAAACTTATTTCTAGCTGCATGTGGTCCTAAGACAAGTACATCTATATTTTCAGAATTAACTAGAAGGAAGTAGCTAAGCATCCAGTGTCTCATGTCCTTTATACATTCCTCAATTTTATTAAGCTGGTGTCTTTAATATAATATTAAATATTAATATAATATAGATAAACTAACGGACGTTGTATGCAGTTACATCTCCTTTTGTAGAGACAATGTTATTCCAACTAAGGTGGTGAAGTTTTTCCCCAATAATAAACCTTGGGCCTCGTCAGTACTTAAAGGCCTGATTCAGAAAAGGAAAAACGCTTTCAAGGAGGGAAATGTTATTGAGGTTAAAGAAACTAAGGAGATTAGATCTGAAATTAAAAGTGCCAAACTTGTATATAAAGACAAAATTGAAGCTGAGCTGGGCAGTAATAACTTAAAAGAAGCCTGGAACGGTATGAAATTTATGACTGGGTGTATAAATAGTGGTCATAGTAACATTACTCTGACTGGTTTTAATTCTGACAAGCAGTTGGCTGATGAGTTAAACTCTTTCTATTTAAGATTTGATAATCGTGACTTCACTGACACGGTGAATACATTAAAGGACACCACCAGAGCTCCTCCTGCTTTTGCTTTGGATGTCCAAAGTGTGAAAAAACACTTAAAACAAATTAAAAAGAGTAAGAGTCCAGGACCTGACAATATTTGTGGCCATGTTCTGGCAACTTGTGCTGAACAGCTGTGCAACATTTTCCATTTTATTTTTATGTTGTCTCTCCAGCAACAAAAGGTCCCTAAGTTATGGAAACATTCCACTATTGTCCCTGTTGCAAAGATTAATAAGCCTTCTACATTAAATGATTTCAGGCCTGTGGCGCTGACATCTTTAGTTATGAAGACGTTGGAGAAGCTCATTAAAAAGGAAGTTTTATTACAGGTAGAAGAATTTTTGGACCCCCTACAATTTGCTTATAGGCCAGGTATAGGTGTGGAGGATGCCACCATCACACTGTTACATTTTCTGTATCGCCACCTTGAGGGATCCAAAGCTCAGGCAAGACTGTTGTTTATAGATTTCTCATCTGCTTTTAACACTATTCAGCCACATCTGTTAGCAGAGAAGCTAATCAGTCTTTTTAAATTTATTTGCAATGCTTCCAAGATGGCGGCATGCCTAATGGTCTCTTAGTGTCTCTCTGGATTAACTCGCTTTTAAATGGATTTTACTGAATTTATGTAGTTGCACTCTGTGTCTATTGAAACTACTTCACAAGATTTAGTGGAACTATGGACTTTTAATGAGTCTAGTGACTTTTTACAAGTTTACTGATTACTGTCATCTCCTCTGAGTCCTCCTAGAGCTGAGTTAATTAGCTTGTAGCTTGAGCTTGCTACAGGCACAGGGACCTGCGCAACCACCTGAAGCCTGAGCTGGCTGACTTGGGCCTGCTCCATCTACCTGGAGCCTGGGCTAACTGGCTTGGGCCTACTTCATCCACCTGGAGTCTGGGCTAGCTGGCTTGGGTCTGCTACATCATTCCGGAGCCTGCGCTATCTGGCTTGGGCCGGCTGCATTTACCTGGAGCCTGGGCTAGCTGACTTGGGCCTGCTGCATCCACTTGGAGCCTGGGCTAGCCGGCTTGGGCCTGTTGTATCCATCTGGATCCTGGGCTAGCTGGCTTGGGCCTGCTACATCATTCTGGAGCCTGGGCTAACTGGCTTTGGGCCTGCTATATCCACCTGGGGCCTGGGCTAGCTGGCTTGGAACCGTTGCATCTGCCTGGAACCTGGCCTTGGGGTCTGCCACCGCTACATCACCTAGAGCTAAGCTGACTAGCTTGGGCCTACAACTTCCCCCTGGATCTGAGCACACTAGCTTGGGCCTGTTGCATCCACCTGAAGCCAGAGCTAGCTGGCTTGGGCCTGCTATATCCACCTGGAGCCAGAGTTAGCTGGCTTGGGCCTGCTGCATCCACTTGTTAGCCAGAGCTAGTTGGCATTGGCCTGCTACATCCACTTGAAGCTAGAGCAAACTAACCTGGGCCTGTTGTATCCACTTGGAGCCTGGGCTGGGAGGCCTAGCATTGTTAAAATCTGGAACCTAGCTAACTAACTTGGGCTTACTACACCTGGAATACCTGTAAGATCTCTAATCGTTTCTGTTTTTATTTTTTCTGTTGGTGTATAGAAAGTGGATAAAAATGGTATTTTTTATTACCTTAATATGTTTATTGGCAGTTTGCGACATGGGTCTAAACAAAATTCAATGGATGAGAACACATGACAATGTTTTGTGTTTTAGGGACAGTCACAGTGGCACTGATTCCAATACTGTTTCCGATCAGCCACAGATTTACTTAGTATGGGCCTTAAACTCCTGGTCAGATGTCTCCAGGGTATTATTTAAACTTCAAAGTGTTTTTTCCTTATACAATCTCACTCTTTCGCTTAGTGAAAAGAATTGCCTGTCCCTAAGATACAAATATACTACTTCAAAATGTAGTGTAAAACAAAGACTGATGATTGTCCTATTATTACTTATATCTGGAAATGTGCAACCAAACCCTGGACCTGATCTACAATACACCCAAACCCCTGTAGACTTTAAATCTATGTCTGGTCTCAAGGTTATTCATCTTAATGTGCGGAGTTTATTACCTAAAATGGACTTGGTTAAAATTTGGGTTAAATCAACAAATGCAGACATTATGATAATCTCTGAAACATGGCTCATAAAATCTATTACAAATGATGTTGACATAGATGGATATAAGATATATCGTACTGACAGACCAAAAAAAGGTGGTGAGGTAGCCATCTATGTTGGATCAAGATTTGATGCTTCAATTGTCTTGTCCGAGTCTATTAGTAAACAAATGGAGTTTTTGGCCTTAAATGTGGAAATAGCTAAATCCCTTTTTTAAACTGTTGTTGGATGTTATAGACCTCCATCTGCTACAAAGGAAGCATTAGCATCCTTACAACAACTTCTGTCAAAGTTAAATTATAATGAGCTTTTAATGGCAGGAGATCTTAATTGGGATTGGTTAAATACAGCCTCTGAAGAATTTAAATCCTTCTGTGACTCTGTAAATCTTAGCCAGTTGATCAACCAACCAACTAGGCCAAATACTAAATGTCCTGAAAAATCAACTTTGATTGATTTAATCCTAACAAATGCTCCACATAAATTTTCATCTGTGGGTGTTTTTTGCAATGACTTGAGTGATCATTGTGTAGTTGTAGCTTGCAGAGATACGAAAATCCCCAAATGTAAACCACGTATTATTTTTAAGAGAAACTTAAAGAAATTTAATGTACAGGCCTTTCATCATGATCTGTCTTTGGTCAAATGGGAACATATAGACTTGCTGCCAGATGTTGAGCTAGCTTGGACATTTTTCAAAGATAATTTTGAGAGAATTGTAAATAAACATGCTCCCAAAAGGAAACTTAGGGTGAAGGGGCGAGAAAACCCCTGGTTCTCTCCAGAATTGTCTGATGTCATTCATCAACGAAATGAGGCATGGGCCAAAGCTAGAAAAAGTGATTCTGCCTGTGATTGGTCTATTTTTAGACAATTGAGAAATAAATGTACTTCTCTCATTAAAAAGGCAAAATCAGAATATTATTTATCTGTTACAACTGAAAATCTTAATAATCCACAGAAATTTTGGAAGGTGATAAAGTCTTTATCTATGAACAAAAGTCCTCAGGCTCTTCCTACATTTATTTTAAGTGATTCAGCTCCAGTGTGTGATAGGACTGAGATCTTAAATTGTTTTAATAAGCATTTTGTGTCATCTGGGTTCTTGTTTGAATCCACAAGAACAACTTCAGTGCCTCACTATATAAACTCTGAAACATTTCTTGGAGAACCTTTTACATTTGCGCCCTTTACTGTACAGCAAGTTCATAAGGCACTTAAAACTTTGAATCACAGTAAACCTCCTGGGCCAGATTTCGTAGAGCCTTATTTTTTGAAAATGGCGGCCGATTTTATTGCGCAGCCCATCACAACACTTTTTAATTTATCAATTGAAAACAAAGAACTTCCTTCAGTTTGGAAGTCAGCCTTTGTTATTCCGCTTTTAAAAGGAGGCGACCCAGCAGTTTTAACCAACTACAGGCCAATATCTAATTTGTGTGTCCTGTCAAAAATCCTTGAATCACTGGTGTGTGAGCAACTTAAAGATTTTTTATACACAAACAACCTTCTCTCAAGACTGCAATCAGGTTTTAGGAAAAAGCACAGTACCATCACTGCTGCCACAAAAGTAATTAATGACATACATGTTGCCCTTGATAAAAAACAGTACTGTGCAGCGCTTTTCATTGACCTCTCAAAGGCGTTTGACACCGTGGATCATACAGTTCTCAGGGAGAGGCTTTACAGTTTTGGTCTCTCAGATCATGTAGTTTCCTGGTTCACAAATTATTTAAGTGGCAGGACCCAGTGTATTAAATATGATGACTTATACTCAGAATTTGTGAGTGTCCACAAGGGGGTGCCACAAGGTTCAGTTTTAGGCCCCCTTTTATTCATTATGTATATAAACAATGTGGGGCGAAATGTGTCTGATGCTAATATGCATTTTTATGCCGATGACACAATCATTTACTGCTTTGGGTCATCCCCTACTAATGCTGTTGAATCACTGCAGAAGGCTTTCAATGTGATCCAGCACACATTTTTACAGCTAAAATTACTACTCAATGCTGATAAGACTAAGCAAATGTTGTTTTCAAAGCCAAGGAAAGGACTGCTAAACATTCCCACAGTATTCAC
>JAOBRE010000014.1:21722569-21733571 GCA_027574745.1 Occidentarius platypogon
TTACAGGGCCACCAACAGGAAGTGTGCAGCCTCAAGTGGAGCACTGACCACCAGCTCCTTGCCTCTGGTGGCAATGACAATAAGGTTAGTACAGTATAGACCATTTATAGATTGCAAATCACACCACCTCTCTCTCACCCACACCATTCAGTTTTGATTCATATGCCACAATCTAATAGCTCAAGGAGATGAGGTAGCTGTTGTGATTTTAGCTATCATAGTGAATCAGGGAATATAATACTAAAATCCAAATTGTCTATCTGTGACAAAGGCAAGGTAGCTTAGTAGCAGTTAACAAGCTCACTGGCTACGTATTGGAGGCTGTAGGAGTGAGTTTATAACTTGCATATTCATGTACTTTCCCCTCTGAAAGTTCTGGCACAAAATATACAGTCCCAAACGACTCCCCCTGATCCCTAAAACACACAACAGAATCAAGCTGCAGTACACAGCTGGAAAAGCCTCACAAAATAAGAATGCAGCAGTTTGTTAATGTCGGTTCGGGATATGTGACCAAGTATTAAGTGTTAGCTGTGTTGACGCTCTGCTCCAATACTTTTGCTCACCACCTGTTTGAATGGTCTGCCACAAAAGGTGCCATGTTCAAAGTTGTTGAACACGTAGATGTAAATATCAGAAAATGAAAGCTGAGATTCTGATCGGTTATCTTGTGTGGTTTTTTTTTTTTAAAGAACTTGACATTTTTCACAGAAAAAAGGCAAAAGTATCAAAGCACTTGTGAAGGGCAGTGTTGAGATGTACAGTAACAAAAAAACAAACCAACCAGCAACTACAAGAAAATGAAATGGTCAGCTTGGTCATACTGTGTTTCACATCTGAAATAGCCTCATTTCTCAGAACAGAAAAAGTGAGAAATATAGATACAATAAAAAAAAAAGGGTAGTAAACAAGAGTTAACATTCAGACCGAGTGGGGATTTTACTGGGGGACAGCTGGGAAAATGTTTTCTATGTAAGCATGGAAAGGCCACCACACCCTCTGGAATTTCTTAGAGGATCTGTTCAATGTATGTCAGATTCCCCCCCCAAGTTATTAAAAATTGTCTTTTATCCAGGGTGTATGGGAAAGCAGAGTTGGTGATTTCCATCTCATTTAATATAAGACCTCTAGCCAACAGAGTTACAAAAACTATTGGATCTGCTTGTGGTCGAGGTAAAGGTACCTGAGGAATGCTGAACAAAGCTGTTATGGCATTGGGCTCCATAAGTGTCCCAGTCGTCTCCGATAGTTTTGAAAAAATTGCAGTCAAATAATTGCACAGAGATGGGCTCATGTTCATCTCTCAGTCTAAACTCCAAGTGGGGAGAGGGAGAGAGAGAGCCAGACAGGAAGGGGTGTGGGTGTGTGTAATATATGCATATTTTCAGTGTGCTTGCACACTACTAAAATGGTCATATGGTCAACATGCTAATATGCTGATGTTAACATGCTAACAGCTCACGTTCTAACTGTTAGCATGTGAGTTGTTGGCATGTTTGCATCAGCATGTTGACCATAGTATGTTAGCCTCAGCATGTTAACATGTTAGCAGTAGTATGTTAGCATGTTAACATTAGTATGTGAATTCTTAGCATGTTAGCATTAGCGTGCTAACAGTTCGCTAAAGAGTGTTGGCGCGTTAACCTTAGCATATTCGCATGTTAGCTGTTAGCATGTTAGCTCTCAGTATATTATCTTGCTAGTTGTTAAGCAGTTCGCTTCCGGTTGTTAGCATGCTCACAATAACATGCTGTCCATTTAACATGTTGGCATGTTTGCCATTAGCAGATTGCCATGCTAACTGTTACCATATTAGTCTTCGCATGTTAACAGTATGTCAGCATTAGAATGCTAGCATTAGCATGTTAGCTGTTAGTATGTTCCTTGTTAACATCTTTGTTACCATGTTCTCCATTAGCATATTAGAATGTTAGTTGTTTACATGCTCAGTGTGTGGATTAGCCTTAGCATGTTAGCTGTTCTGCTGCAGGTCAGCAAGCGCACACTGCATTTTCTCTGTGGAAAATGAGGCTAGTTTTAATTTATTATTAGTAGTAGTATTTATTTTATTTTTTTTGCAGTATTGTCTCATGAATATGCATACCCCTTTCCCAAAAGCCCAGAAGAGGTGGTTTGTCTGTCAACTAATCAAACCAGAATTGTTTTTCTCCTTTTCGTGATTCCAGTTTCAGAGAGATGAGGAATTGCTCATCATAGAGGGAGTGCTTGTGGTCCTGTATACTGTGTTTGATCAGTATGTGCCTCTGTTTGACACCTCTGATAGAGCAGGGTGCCCCTGAGTAATTTTGTCACAAGGTATTAAATTTGATCCATTTCTTTCTCTCTGTAGCTGCTGGTGTGGAATCACTCGAGTGTCTTACCGATGCAGCAGTACACCGAGCATTCAGCAGCTGTGAAAGCCATCTCCTGGTCTCCTCATCAGCACGGCCTCCTGGCATCTGGGGGCGGCACTGCCGACCGCTGCATCCGCTTCTGGAACACGCTGACTGGGCAGCCACTGCAGTGTACAGACACGGGCTCACAGGTCTGCAACCTGGCCTGGTCCAAACACACCAATGAACTGGTACGTAGTTACAAGTATGTTAGTGGCAGTGGCAAAACATAAATGACACATGCAAAAATACAGGAAAAATATCTTCATTACTTCAAGCTCGTTTCGAAAAATGTTTGTTTACACAACTCCGTTTTCTGGAGTCACCCAGATCATTCTGATTGATGATTGAAAAGACTGCTGTAATCACACCGTGTAAAACCGACTTAACGCTGGGTTCTTTCTCCAGTCCTCGGGACCCCCTGCATTGCACAGTTTGCGTATTTTTCCGACTGTTCGACACCTGATCCAACTGATCAGCTAATTGCTAAGCCCTTAATGATGAGAGCCAGGTGTGTTGACAGTGGAGAGGAAGGGGGGGTCCAAGACTTCCTGTTCTAATACACTACTGTTAGCAAAAATGTCAGTGTTAATCTAGGCCATCTCACAACCACATCACTCTGATCCAGTTGTGCATTCGAGGTCTCTTGTGGTGTTCCTTGATGCTGAGCAAGATACCTGGAGTGTAAGAAATCTTGATGTGTGACATCATAATTGTTCACAAATGTGTGATGTCATAACTTTATTCCTGATGACACAATTAAGTGTGTGTGTGTGTGTGTGTGTGTGTGATGTGTGGCATTATAATTATTCTGTCTCATATGGATAACATGACGGGGGGGGGGGACAGTTATTATCTGTGAAGGCAGACCTGTAGGATTGTGTGGGTTTTGCTATTTATTCATTTGGCAGATGGTTATTATGACTTCTGTTTATTTATTAATCCAAAGCAACTAACCATTTGGACAGAATGCAGTCCGGCTGTAAGCAGTTGATTTTGCTTCAGTGATTCCTCCCATGCTGATTTTAATTCTAAGCACATTTCCGAGAGGATGGCCTGCTGGATTTGAAAGCAATTTATAAGCAAGTTATCATTAGCTGGAAAATGCTTGGAGTCCCAAAAACAAGCTTTCTCCTCGCTCTGCCATTACCAGTCTCCCGTAAAAGCTTCATCTTTTATTTCACTTATTTTGCATCATTAGTATACAGCTATCAATGGCATGGAAGAACACGTAAGAAGAATTATATTCATGAATCGAAGTTGAACTGCATGGAAAAAACTTGGGACTATTTTGGTCAGGTTCAGCCACTGGAGTCATCAGAATGCAGCCAGAAGTAAAAGTCTGCACATGCGGGGCAAATTGCAGTTATCAGGCTGTGTAATTGATCTAGTTTTTGTTGTGGTTTGGCAGTATGTCATCGTGTTGTAAGAATGAGTGTAACGATAGCGCACTGAGCATACGTGTGCACATGCAGGTGTTCCTTTTAAAATGGCTGGTGAGTGTATACAATTCGGTTCACCATTCGAAATAAATGAATTAGACTAAAGAAATCGCTTTCAGACATGTTTATGCTTATTACCGAGGGAAAGTGCATTCCTATTTTAAAATGTACTCCAGGTCGTCCCCCTTTCCTCGCCTTCTTCAGCCAGTGGGCCCATGCGTGATGTAGATGTGACTTGCTTCCGAGTTGTTACGGGAAGTTGTCGAAAAGAGTATTGAGACCACTGAGCTCTAGCGCCGGGCCTTTTCCGGGAAATGAGCGTTTCGGTCATGGCGACAGCGTGTGTGTCAGCCTCAGTTCGGAGGTTTCAGTTTCGAAAACTAAGAGTAGAATAATATAAAGTAGAGACACTTGGTATAGTTTACTTCTGTGATTTTTAAATTGTTCATTTTTGGATTACGCTTCATTTTTGTGGCTACTGCCTGTATGGGCATGGTATCAGATTTTTATTCATAAGCAGTAGCCACATGTACCCATAGGGTACCTATTTTTTCTAACTGATTTTGTCCATATCACAATCCTCTGGGATATAATTCTAATAATTTTGGAAATGTTTCCAGACATACCGTATAAAGTGGTTGCAGTTGCAGATTTGCATATTATAGAAGAGTCAACTGTTGTCCTTGGCAGAGGTCTGTGCTAGTTGTATGTATAGTGAGCATATGTATTGAAAGGAAAGCCATTGGGGGATTTTTTTTTACCTGTGTGTTGGCAGTGCTATAAAAAAATTCCCACATGATGATGAGTTAAAGGTAATATTTTACATGCATTGCAGGTAGCAGGGGGATTAGTCAATCTGACTACTCTCAGGTAAAAGGGGTCCTCTGGGGGACTGGATTAAAAGGTTTGAGATAGAGATTTGAATTGTAGCTTTGTGCCTTCTAGGTAGCCCAAGCAATGTGATAAGAAAACAAAAACATTAAAGTTTGTGATAATAATGTGACATGTATAGGTTCATTCATATTAAAATTCTTCCAAAAACTAAATATTTTAAGAAATTAAATTCCAACTGCAATTTTAATGCAACAGCCTTACCTCTTATCATACGGGCCACTATCACTATCAAGGTGTTACTCCATATTGCACCACCTGGCAAAAAGTAATAACAACACTGTGGTGACAAAAAGGAATGAATGCAGATAAAAAGCATAGGCAAATGAATACAAATGATGGCTCAGGAAGGGTGGAAGAGCCATAAATCAGGTATGGATTAATATTAGAGACAGGCTCCTGCTCCTCTCATTAAGTTAGAGAGGCTTGAAGTGAGAGCCATTATAATAACAAACTCAGTGCTCCTCTTGCTAAGTTAATCATACAGTCATTCAGTGTCAGCTGGGTGGGACAGATCAGGAGGACCTTCTGTAATGCTGAGTGAAGGATGGAGGTGAGGATGCAGGGAGTTGGAGGAGAGGATGAAGGACTTTAAAGCACTCCTGTACTCTTAAACGCCAGTCCCTGCCCTCCATGGGAGCCCTTATCCAGAACACTTAACCTTCATCCATCACTCAGGATCTGGGAGTTATAAATATACATGTCATCGAGCAGATGAAGCTTACTTAGACCTTGGGCGAATACAGTTGTGAGTCAAATGTCATGTCAGGGGAGTGGTAGAGGCCTCGTTTAGGTGTTGAGTCATAGATCGATACTCTGCTTAACAGGAAATGTCTTTGATTTTCTTGTTTATAATTCACTCATCACACTGTCCACCCTTGGAACATTGTACACATTCACTGAGCAATTAGACCTACGTAGTTCAGTAACCATGCCAGACTCTCGATCCTAAATATGTACCATACCTAAAAATAAACAGCTGAGATGAGCCTCTACCACTGAGAGAGACACAGGCACATCCATGTGAGGAGAGATGCCTTAGAGGCTCTAGCTGCAAACCAATAAACTTCCCCAGTATTAATGAGTGTGTTTGCATGGCAGAAATATTTTAGGGATGGGTGATGGGACCACAAATGTGGGAATCAATTTAAGTTAGAATAGCAGAAGAGGGATGTGTTTTGTGTTCGGCACAAGCCTATCACAGCTCTTTGTCATTATGAAACCATATGGAGGAAAAAAAATCAAGTAAAACTTCCGTGACCATTCCAGTTTAGAACTAGATTTCTAAATGCTTGCCTACAAAGCCAAAAAGGACCTCCCTTTCCAACATCGACAATTACCTGACAATAATTATCGAACCCTGCTCTACCCTATGTTGCTTTCAAGCCTCTAATACAGCTCAACTTGTCTGGCCATAGCTTCTCTGTATTGGTACCCAGTAGTGGAGTGAACTTCTCCTGGCTGTCTGAACTGCAGTCAGTGGCCATCTTCAACCGAAGAATTAAGACTTACCTCTTCACCAAGCACCTTGATTGTATTCCTAAGGCTTCAGCATACTTCCTGTGGAGAAAACATCTGGATGGAGGAAAGAGTGGTATCTTGCTTACCACATCATGCACATAGCAGCTGGACAAACTACGAAGCCAGATGCGCTATGTGACACCTATGATTGGACATAAACAAGGTGAAACCAAGTGTTCTTGAGTAAGTTCATTCCAAGACGGAAGACTTTTAGAAGTAGCAATTGTCTTCCTGCAGTCAGGGAAATAGTCATGAAAGTCTGTTCGTGTCATCTGCAGTGGTGGAGCACTTGTATGTGATGGCCAGTAAGATGTGCCAAATGCTGTAACTGTCAATGACAAAGAAGACAAAATGGCATGGCATAAGTTTCAGAACAGGCTAGGGTGCAATATCAAACAGAACAGGATGCAAAGTGTATGGATAGCTGATGATCGGAAGTCTATGTGTTGAATGCACTAGTCATGCATCCCCAGTTGAGGTGAAACATTGTCCTGTATTCACAACTTCTTTGTAAAGGCATGCTGTCCTTTGGGAAACCCGGATCAGGGTGTTGTAGGAATTAGCACCACAGGAACCGAGCTTCACAAGGTTCAAGGTTACAAAAACATGTACGTAGGTGTGGTATCTAAGTGAGTAAGTCAACATAATTCCTGTAGTAAAGCAAATAACACTTTTGACAAATACATGCTAACTGTAGGGCGGCACAGTGGTGCAGTGGTTAGCATTGTCACTACACAACAAGAAGCTTCTGGGCTTGAGCCTTGCGGTTGTCCTTGTGGCCTTTCTGTGTGGAGTTTGCATGTTCTCCCAGTCCCTGCATGGGTTTCCTCTGGGTGCTCTGGTTTCCTACCCCAGTCCAAAGACATGCAGATAAGGTCAACTGGCTACTCTAAATTGCCTATAGGTTGTTCGTCTCTGTGTTAGCCCTGCGATAGATTGGCAACCTGCCTCTCAACTGAAGTCAGCTGGGATTGGTTCCAGGTCCCCTGACGGATAAGTGGTCTAGATAATGGATGGATGGATACTAGCTGAGTTTCTGCTGGAGCGTGGTTTGCCATATGATGGAGTAGATCTGTTGTCAGGGCAACTAAGGAGCAAGCTTGCATGATTGGGCACCAGGGCAAAGGCCCTGCAATCACTAAAGATTCCTACACATGGGTGTTCTCGTGGGAGTCGTCCATGTGATGCCCCCTTTTTCACTAGGATCTTACAGAACAATGTCAAGGCCAATGCAGAGGATTCCATTAAGTCAATGAATCAGTGTTTGTTTCTATGCTTGAATCTGAACCAGGGAGGATCTGGCATCAGTCCCGGGCTCTTATGTTGCAGAATGTGTTGGAGAACGAAACAATGTACTCTGAAAGTATGACTCTTGTTGGAGAGAATTTAGACGGTATGTGCATGACTATTTTAATTTTTTTTTTCTTTTCAATGGCAAGCGCATTTTGGCCTTTTCACTTTGAGCTGCTGGGAATTTGACAAGCTGCATCAGGGCTATGAGGTGCTGCAGCTGAATTTATTTTTGTGACATAGATAGAAAGAAAGTTTGAGAGAAAGTTGAAGAAAGTGAGGAGGCCAAATGAGGTAGAAAGAAAGGGAAGGATAGAGAGAAGAGAAAGGGAGAGAGGGAGAGAGAATAAAGAAAAATTACGAACAGGCAGGCAGGTGACCCGTGGAGCCGTTGCTCAGCAAGCGGTTGAGTTGCCTTTGAATTTGTCAAGGGACAGTGTGGCGAGAGGCCATAATCCACCTCCCATTTGCCTCTGACAGGAACACTGCTCCCTACTTAAACATAGAGTGCCATTGGAGCAGAACAGCTAGCCTTATTCCACTCTCTTGCATGCATTCCAACATTCAGCCTCTAGAGAACTTGAGAAGCAGAGAGCGGGAGAAAGAAAAATTGTCCATCACCTCCATCTCTCCAGGAAGGGCCTCGGTGGAGCGGCGATTGATTGGTTCATTTTGGTTGGAAAAGTGGATCCCTGAAAACTTGTTTCCTCA
The DNA here is from genome assembly GCA_027574745.1 of Occidentarius platypogon. NCBI lineage: Eukaryota > Metazoa > Chordata > Actinopteri > Siluriformes > Ariidae > Occidentarius > Occidentarius platypogon. The sequence goes on from JAOBRE010000014.1 coordinate 21,730,818, forward strand.
GACTCTAGTGACAGATGAGCTATCGATTAGTTGTTTACAATCTGAGGGCACAATGCCCTGACAGTGCATGATAGAGCTCATAATGGTGTGTCCCACAGGTGCTCTGCAGTGTGTTAGGGTTAAACCTCAAGGTCTATGGATGTGCAATTAGGGTGGAAAGCACAGTGTGTCTGACCCAAGCACTCTAAAATGGCAGGAAGAGGAAAATCAACTGAGACCTATAAATCTAGGGGTAAGAGTTGCTCTTTTGGTTAGAACATTGTTAATATGGCCCAGCCTGATTATTGAGATCATCATCAGAGAGAGCACGACTACCTTGTGACCTGTTGGCATCATTTTTAATCGATTGTAATCTGGGCTTGTCAGATCAGAGAGGCAGGAGAGTTAAGAGCGAGCCGGACTGCTTTTGGTTCAATATCAGCCAGCCATGCTCTGGGCACGGTTGCAGTAACCTTTACTATTGATTTGAGCTGATTTCTTTAAATGTCAGGTTCAAACTCCAGGTCACATGGTTATCAGCAGACATTAGCCGGCTTGCTTAACACTAAGCCCTCCAGATTCCTTGGTGCCACGGATAATCATGAAATGTCATTATTGTGCGCTGGGCCTATCCAATTAAGGTTATTAACATTTGATGGTGCACTGTGACCCTACCTTGCTTGAGATGTATGAATCAAGGTGCTCTAATCTGTCATCCTGCTGCTCCTGTGTGTTATCATCCTTTCATATTACAAAGAGTTTGTTCATCAAAGTGAAATCAGCCATGACGGTTTATTTTTTCCAGTGTTTACATTTGCCATTTCTTTCTCCTCGGATGCATTAATGCTTTCCTCAGCCAAATACGAAAGCACTACTGAAAGGAGACATAAGGTCAGAGTGATCTGATCTTAGGTATCAGCACATTCTCTCGGCTGCACTGTGAACAAATGCAGTCGCACAGGCATATCGCACCGGAAATCAGACAGTGTCAGAGAAAGAGAGTTTGAAAGAGCACAAGAGCTTAGCAAAGCCCTACTCTAAATACATAAATAATGCTCTCTCTCCTGCTCGCTCTTCTTCTGCCACAGGCATCTGCACTGTTCATTTATTGTCTCAATAAAGCCTGTCTGCAGGTCTCTGCGACGGTCATCAGTCACGGTACATCTTAACTGGGTCAAGACCGCAGGGGCCCACGAGATCACTTCTGCCTGTTTTCTGTCTTCAGAGCATCAGCCACAGCTGGCTCTCTGCTATTATTTAACACCTGAGAGAACAGTGCAGGAGAATCTGTAGCATGCATCAGAATGAGCTTAAGCTTGAAGGTGAGCAATGCAAATTTAAATAAAAAAAAAAGTAATAACAGCAGAAGATGCTATAAAGGTCCAAATTTAGTTCAAAAATAGTTAATTACATACAGGACAGTGGGTAACATTGCTGCCTCATATGACCAATGTCCCCAATCCTGAACTCAGATCACTGTCCATTTGCAGTTGTCCATGTGTTCATGTGGGTTCTCCAGTTTATTTCCACCGCCCAAAAACTTGATGCTAGTGGATTGGCTACACTAAACTGCCACTAAGGGTGAATAAGCGTGTGAAATGTTCTCTCATCCCATCCAGGATATATTCCTGTCTCACGCTCATTGTTGTTCGCATCGATTCTGGATCCTGATCAGGATAAAGCAGTAACTGTAGATGGGGGGAGCCATGACTTAATGGTTAGAGAAGCAGCTTTGGGACCAAAAGGTTGCTGGTTCAGTTTCCTGGACCAGCAGGAATGGCTGCTTGAGCAAAGCACCTAAACCCCCAACTGCTCCCCAGGCTGCTCTGGGTATGTTGTACGTCACTCTGGATAAGACCGTCTGCTAAATATCAGTAATGTAATGTGAATGCATAACCACGTACATCACATGAAGTATGCTTGAGCTGAATTTAATAACAAACAAACAAGCAAAAACATAGTTAGGCAGAACGTAATCTAGAAAATTCATTTAATCTAAAAACAAGTTAATTTAACCAAAAGATAATTTTTAAATTAAGAGCAAGATCTTTAATAATAATACAGGAAAAAGCTCAACACTACTTTTGGCTCTAAATCAAATTATAATTGGTATCTTTTCTACTTTGCTAAAATCAGTAATAACATGATTGTTGCACAGTACAACACACTACAAAGTGTGTTTAATTTGCAAACTACAGTACCTGGGTTCCTGTGCCGCATTTCATTACACAGAAATTTGGTACGAATATGGTGCTTACTGTCCGATTTTAAATAAAGAATGTCAGCAAGAAAACAAATATTTATAATGTCCACCTTCTGCATACAGTATGTGAGTATGAATCATGTAGCAGAAGTTAATAAAGGAATAAACTGTCTGATTCACAGCTGGTTCTGAAGAAGTTATGAACCCTGCATGTCATGTCTCAGGGGCCTGTGCATGCAAATGTGTGTGCTCAGAAGAAAGAGTTTATGCCTACTCACCATGTTCACCCAAGAAAAACAATGCCATATGGAACATCTGGCAGCATCTTACATTAATGCTATGTAATATGCAGTATATTATTGCTTTGCTTTAATCTGAGATTGCCTTTTCTAACCAGCAGTTAAGATTCTGCACTAGTGGCAAAGATCCTTAACTCCAAATCTTTCCAGACATTCCTTACCAAATGGAATGTGCAAAGAAACCATCCATCCATCCATTATCTGTAACCGCTTATCCTGTACAGGGTCGCGGGCAAGCTGGAGCCTATCCCAGCTGACTATGGGTGAGAGGCG
>JAOBRE010000014.1:25326913-25337671 GCA_027574745.1 Occidentarius platypogon
TGTGTTCACTGCTTCAGATGGGTTAAATGCAGAGAGGAATTTCACTGTGCTCAAGTGTACGTGTGATAAATAAAGTTGTTCCTCTTCTTCTGTTTCACCAATAATCGCTCTCATCTGAAAACCTGTGGTTTTGCTGCTTTGGCTTCTGCTACATATTAGGTTGCTAAGAGTTGCTATGGGATGCTTTATAATCTCAGTAATCGTGAATATGGATTGCTGAATTGTTGCACTTAGTAATAAAGATGCACTGAGCTGATATTGGTAGCGAGTTAATATTGGCCTAAAACGCTGGATCAGTATTAGATCATTGATGTAATGATCAAGCTGTAGATCCTCACATCTTTTCTTTACCCATTGAATATATTTTCATACACACCAAGCAGTTTATTTCTTCTCTCTGCTATGTAACTTAATTTGAATTAGTATTTTAATGGATGCGCAAAATGTTTAATTTAATGAGTAATACACACGAGAGGCATATAAGATTGATGTAACTACCTTTGAATTTTTTTATGATGTTGTAACGGGTTGTATGGGACTTTTAGATTGATGCTGTTATTTGTTTTTAATGATCTAGACCTGTTTTGTGTATTCATCTGCACCCAAGTTTGCTGGTTGTTGGGAGATGAATCATCTTCCTCCCGTACCATGAAGCTGACAAATCTCACACCTTTGATTTGATACACTGAGATAGTATTGAGAGAGAAATTAAAACATTATATAACACATGTTTGTCAAATATATTTTGTAAAATATTTTCATCACCATGCGAATGTGAATTGTACGTGGAACAGATCTGAATTAGTGGGCTGTACTTTTTCTGGGACTGCTCACGCTGGCAGCCTATGAGACGTGATATTCTGCCATATTTGTGTCGTTGTGGTATGCTGCTGTCTTTAATCAGGTTAACCATCCACACTGTGCTGGAAAACTATCCAGAATTAATTATTATAATGGTGTTGCTTTGCTTAGATGTTTACATGGTATGCTTTGTTTCTCCATTCCAGATCAGCTCTATGATTGATGAGGATATACGAGCGGATTTGCTAAACACTAAACAAAGAAACCTACTGCGTCCTCTGGTAAGGTTCTTGATTGATGATCCTTCACTCCTCATTTCTCCTAATGACTCTCACTCCAATCACAGATTTACAATCATGTGTGCTTCTTGCATGGCATGATTGCTTTCTGAACCTTCCCTACTTGTATAATTACAGGTTCAAACAGGAACGCATGGATTGTGTTGTGTAAGGTAATATTTCCTGAGCCCAGGCAAATGACAAATTCGTTTAGTGTTTTTGAGTAACAGCAGAACACACTGTACAACATGAGTCATAATTAGCAGCAGGGACTCCTCAAACCATGCTGCCTCTTTGTTGTTTCTCCTCACAAAGCGAGTGTCAGTTTTTCGACATCATTATTAATGACAGGCGGAATTACCGAGATAAGAGATTCACTTTAAAAATGCCAGAGTTGCATCAACGTGTAAATAGTTTTAAAACAGTCTGGGGCCTCTTTAGGAATGCAAACCCTGCCCGTGACACGATCTCGTAGATGACCGAGGCTGTATACACGTATATAGCCATGACATGTGCATTACGCTAATGAGTGTGTGACGGTGGAGCCGCACCAGCCAGGTTTCTAGAAGAGAGAAGCGACCTGTGAATTATGGATGCAACCTGTGATTTGTGCCAGAGAGAAGAAAGAGAGAAGCTGGGAAGAACCTCAAGTCATGCATATCAGATTATCTTCCCCCTCCCAGCCCTCTCTCTCTCTCTCTCTCTCTCTCTCTCTCTCTCTCGCTTTACTAAATTTCTCTTATCATCCTCAACGAGCAAACTTGCACACAATCTGGGCTGTGTGTCTCCAGTCACATGAGAAACAGGGGTGCTGATGAGCTGGAATGCCTGGCTTGGTATTTCCTGATGTTTCATAAACACCACACACGCACACACAGTTTGTTCATTTACAGACGGTAGCTGTGACAAAATGGGCAAAATAAGTAGGCATTCATTCACTTGCTCTAGGATTAGAGTTTGCAGTTGAGTGAACTGGATTTAATCATCAGGTATAATTCACAATGCTGTTACCGCCTGACACACTGAGTGTATACTTTACAGTATGATCCTCTTGACTCTGCGTATTCAGGGTGTAAATAGCTGATCCTCTCAAATATATTTAAGATCCCCTCTGTGTGTGTGGAGAATACTGCGACTTGTGTCTGCAAGGACGTGAATTCGTGTTACACCGCACTTCATTTTCTTGAGCATATTTCCCCCCCCCCCCCAGCTAAAACCGATGCTTGACTTACCCATCCAGGATGGACTCGCGGCAGCAGTACAGGTTGTCAAATTTCTGCTTGGTCACAGAGTCATTGACGTTCATGGCAGGCACACACAGTTTGCCAGCCTTTGACAACTGATACAGTCTAGACACGAAGAAAAACAAAATTTAGACGTCCTAACTACAGCATGACTCCACGTGAAGCAAACAATCTCTGGAGTGAAAGTATTGTCTGAATGAAACACGAGTTAACCAAGCAAAACAATAATTATGAGTGATGGCTATACAAGCACAGACATGCTGTCAAAATTATAGGTTTATACAGTCCTGTGCCATTTTCTGCATTACAGAGCTTGCATTATAGTGTCTTTTTAATAAGTAGCTAAAACTAAAGTATTATACTGTACAGCGCACACTGTATAATAAACAAAAGTCTATGAAAATATGTCATTTAACAGTTGGGATGAGAATCTAGCAAAACATCGAGTTAACACTGTTAAATCATTTCTAATGTTATAGAAATCATTTTCTAGAACATCTCCAGGACACGTTTTATGATTTGCACGCAGGAAAGCTGTCAGTCGTGCAAAGTTATTTTAAAATTATGCACATGTGCGGACATTCATTAACCCTCGCTCCATAATGGCGGACTGAAACTCACACAAACAAACCATTCCTTAAGCATACATCAATTGATCAGAAAATGGAGTATAAATGCTATATGCACTTCTAGAAACCAGTGGAAGGTTCAGGATAAATACTCTCAACCCCACACCCACTGCCGCTTATAAATATTCCAAAGGCTCAAAAATTCAGACAGAAATCAGCTGCAGACGAAACGCACAAAAACCTGGCATCTCAGTTGCATAGTAAGCTAAATGGTAAACTGTCCAATGTAAAAGGTCGGATGTGTTTCTCATTGCATAAGCAGAAGACAGAAGAAATCTGAGAAGTGAGAATAATTATGCTTTAAACAGTACTGAGCTACAGCAAGAAACTGCAGGACTCTAATCTCATATTTCAAAAACCTCCCTCATCTATAACCTCACCAATAAAAGTACATCATGTACTGTACAAGTGGAGGTAGCTATTTCTATTTCCAGCCCCTAGATGGCAGACACATTTTGCCAGAAAAGGATCGCCGGCACTGAAGCACAACTCCAGATTATAATCGGAAGAGACGAAGACGCCCCAGGATGACCCTCTTCATCGGGATATGGCAAGATCTAAACTGAGTTTTCAGTAAAAACAAAATGTCCAAAAAATATGAAAAAGCCCAAATTATTCTGAGAAATTAACACCAGGTATTAAGGCTAACGTCAGCGTCGCCGTCAAGTCGCATACTCTCAATTCAGCAGCTCTAAAATTCAACTCAAGTTTCTGAGCCGCTCTTCAGTTTGAGTTTGAGCAAAATTGGCATTTATCAGGACTCTGAAATATTATTTAATGTTGATCAAATGCATATTTATGTAGCCTATTGACACTGGGTGCAAACATGAGCAAAAATGTTAAAGTCTTACATAAACAAGTCAAGCTATAAATCATGAAAATCAAACTTATTTATAATGAAGTCCATTCGTTATGGTATTCTTGGTACGTCACAAACTCGTACTGGGTGAAGAATCTCAGTCCTGGGTGTAGTTTTAAACGCAACACAAGGCTAAACTGCTCACCTGTGAACTCCAGTCACACTTTCCTCCACAATGCCCTTGATCTTCTTGAACATGTTGGGGTATTTCTTATAGATCCAGTGGGTCAGGTCTCCACCATCATCCAGGATCTCAAGCAGATTTGACAAATGAAGATAAGTTCAGAGGCTTTATAATCAGAGGATGAATCTATAAAGCCAGTTATACAGGTAAGGCAGACAACCTGCAGGTTTCCCTCTCACCATGTTGGGCTGCCAACTCTCCACGTTCACGCAGCGATCAATGCACCACCAGAAATCATCCTCCGACTCACCCTTCCAAGCAAACACCGAGAATCCTACCAAAGAGACAACGACGACAACGATCAGCGAATGGTGAAATCAGAGAATACGCTGAAAGTAAAAAGAAATTGAGTAAGAAGGACCCTCACCTCCCTCTGCCAGGGCAGCTGCCACCTCGTTCTGGGTGGAATAGATGTTACAGGCAGCCCACCTGCACTGAGCACCCAATGCAGACAGAGTCTCCATCAGCACCTATTTACACACATGCCAAGACACAAAACATATAAGAACTTCATTTATCTGTATTGATCGTGTGTGTACACACTTGTGATTACAGGTACAGACTACTTACAGCAGTTTGGGCTGTGATGTGGGTGCAGCCCACCACTTTAGCTCCAGCTAGAGGCTTTTCTCCCTGAGCTCTTTTCCTCAGAGCCATGAGAGCAGGCATCTCTGTAGAGCAACATAACCCAGTACAGACTTTCAGAGTAATGGCAATACACGTCAACACAATATCCACAATTTTTTTTTTTTTAAAGAGGATGTGTAGCTGCTACTTGGTTGTGGTTTTAACTAGTGATGTGTCATGCGCAAAAGCTTTGTAGTGCATCAGAAGAGCCAAGTCCCACTGAGTGAGAGCCGGCTCCCCGCTTTTTTTTTTCCCCCCCTTTCGCTGCTCAGCTCTCACTCTCAGTGGCTCAGCTCTGCTCACGGCAGAACTTTATTTTGATTAGCAGCATGGCGGCCTTGTGGCCAATCACATGCGAGGATATAGGATCATACCATTATGTGAAAACAGAGAGGGGGACAGACGCGACAGTCAGGTGGAGCGTCTGTCCGTCCCCGTCAGTGAGTGAGACAGCAGACAGCGGTGAGGAGGAGAGTGCGTTGCAAAATATGACTGACGCCCGTAAACGAAGCAGCATCTGGTTCTGTGGATTTGTTTGTAGTGTTTTGTTCATTTGTTTTTGTGTTAAATTAAAAGTTTGATTAAAATATTAAACAAAAGAAAGAATGCCTGCTTTTGTAACAGAACACACACACAAAATTAGGCAGTTATAAGGCTTCTCATAAAAACACTAAATGCAAAAGGGTTTATCAACACACAAAGCATTCATATTTGCCAAGTCAGGCTAAAATATGAGGCTACAGATGATAATAAATTAAGAGCCGTTTGGGAGCCGAAAGAGCCGGCTCTTCTTTGGGAGCCGTGCCACAAGAGCCGGCTCTCTGAAAAGAGCCGAACTTCCCATCACTAGTTTTAACCGATAAATGATAGAAACAGGAAAGGAAAAGTAGCTATAGAGAGAACAGTGGAGTGCGAGAGAGCAGAAAATAGTGTGTGCTCAGTGTTTAGCTGGTTATTCGGGGGTGAAGTGGGAAGCACCATGTGGTCTGTCACTGCACTCTGAACATATGGGCCCCTCAGCAGCCCAGGAAGAGCACCACAGCATGTTCCACTCCACCCACAGACACATGCACCCCAATAGCTGATATGAACATCTACCAAACTCTGAAGACTAACATTTACAGGCACCACAAGCTCTTAGGCTATTGTACAAGTATAAATAACACAGACTAAAGCGGTTTATCCCACCTACCTTGCTCAGCAATTTCTATCTCTCTGCGGCCAAACTCCGCCTGCTTGATGTTCTTAATGCAGAAATCTCCATTACCCTTGGAGTTCTTCTGCTGCTTGTCTCGTGGAGAGGTCTCATCATCTGAGCTATCGGTGTAGGAGGCAGCTGGTGGGACAAGGAACAGTGCATGATCCAAAAAACATCCATTCATTCATCGCACGACGAATGGTCTGTAAATGAGCCATAATGTTGATTGTATGTTCTCAACATGAGGACTTGCAGGAAAAGAGGATTTCTTTTTCTTCTAAGTCTATACTGTTCTATCGGCGACAAACGCCAAGATCCAACAACTCAGTTTCCCTTAGACAGAGACAAACACACAACCCAAATCTCCGAAGACGCACCTGACCACTGTACCTATATAAAATGATTAAAAAAATTCAGCTTTTTTAAATGACTGAGTTTGTGTATGCTTTTGTACCTGAGCTGTAGCTATCTGTAGAAGACTGAGAGATGGAGCGAGACAGAGAGCGGCGTCCGATCTTGGTGGGTCGTTTGTTGAACTCCTGCTTCTGGTCTGCAAACTGGATCTGCTGCATGGTGTAGAAGTGGAGAAAGAATATGGATGAGACTAATGGCGGTTTTTAAAAACAAAACAAACCCAGTACATGTCCAGAGCCCTAAAGTTATGATTTGAAACCTAGAACAACCTAGTCAAAACGAAACAAAAACACACACAATGTACTAAATCACTCATTTATAAACCTACTAATTAGCACGTGGAGAAATTTAAAGCAAAACACCTGAATACTGTTACAAGAGAGAAAGCTTTCTGAATTGACAGTCAAGTATTTGTGCTGATGGGATGAATGTTGGCCATCCACATGACACAGTTTACTGACCGAGGTCAGGATGCAAGGAGAATTTATTACAAATCTTTCAAAAGGTCTTATGTTTTTAAAAAAAGTCACCCCATCTTTAACTTTCTTACACATAATAAACAGTTCCTCAGCATTGCTTTGGACTACTGAATCAAATACACACACAGAGTGACAACCTGAGTCATACCCGAAACCTTGACCTCCCGATGCTGCCCCACCTCTGTTTTTGGGTTTAAATTTACAGGATTTGGCAAAAACTCTTCTCTTAAGCAACGTGCTTTGACCAATCCGCAGTGGTGACCCAGGAACTAGAAGTGACCCTGACTCCTGCCTGAAGTCTTTGAAAATGTTATGGAAACGTGCCCTATGAGGTTTTGGCAGCAACTGTCGGATGTGTGGGTAAACCGATGTTACTATTCATGGCATAGCAGCTGCCAGGAAGAGAACGGTGTCTGTGTTGTGAGAGGATTAAAGTACAGCATACAGATAATGCCTCTGTTTATGACATTATCTGAATGAACACCAGCTCTCTAATCCCGCTGCTCTATCAAGGGATATTAAAAAATGGCAGTCTTACATAAGGCCATGGAAACAAAACTATCAAAGTGAGTGTAACATTAATTATTATCCATAGTAATCAGTGAAAATTAATGAATGACCATGTACTTAAGGATAAACATATTCAGCACTCAAGGTCGATTTTCCGCATATCTGGCCAAGTGAAATACCCTTCTGATCAACAATTAACTCGGTGCTGCTTACTTGGAGAAAGTCTTATAATCCAATACATGGTCTTACGTATTTAGAGCAAGTCCACACTCGGCAAAAATAGCCTTCCTTTGGAAGAAGCAACGGTTTGGTGCTGGAGATATTCAGAGTCTGAAAACTACTGCTGGAAGTATAGCGTTCAGGAAATTGCTCAGGAAGTTTTTTCAGCCCTTTCTGAAACCCCCCCCAGCGCTGCAAGAGTGATAAATTTCCCTGTCTAACTCACTGAAAAATCCACCATCCTTTTCCATATATGCCGAAAAGACTAGAAAAGTCCAACGCCATACAAACAAGAACAACAACACTGTCAAGCTCTTGTCCCGTTTTGCCAAACACATTTATAAAACCTATAATTTTAAGGAAAAAGGGATAGCCTTGGTTTAGCTGGCAAACAGTCTCAGTCATGTTGAAGCCCACACAGTGTGACACATTGAGCATACAGATATGACTCATACGGTCTCTTTGTCTCACACATATGTATGCAGAAAACCTTGACTTCTTGTGTGCTTTGTGAAAAAAGGGTTTTGACTCACCAAGTGAGATGTGTAACACAATAGCTCAGATTAAACAGACAGAACCTCGACTCATATGGGGAGAAAAGCCACTGAGCCACTCCTATCTCACTGACATTTCAGTGTCAACGTTTCACAAAATGGTAACTTTAACTCTACTGCATGAACAATAACACTGACTACTGAATGGAACAAACAAGCTTAGACAAAGTTTTTCATTCATTTGTCAGTCAATAATCACTTTAACCTGGTCAAGAAACGTGATGAAGCAATATTTAATGATGCACACTACATACGTGATGCCACCACAGCTAAAACTTTCTCCATACACACATACATACAGTATGAATGAAATCAAATTTCATTAAGACTTGTGGAAGTTCCCCATAACTCGAAACAAATGCACGCTTTTGGACATGGACCACCTCCTTTTTCCTTAACAGAAAAACAAACAGTAGATCAGACACAGATGTTCTTATTTTCCAAGCTGCGGCCGATAATTACACACCAAATCCAACACCTATCATCATAATGAATGCATGCAATGCGTTCTCTACACGTGTTAAACTCTCACTGGCTCCATTTGGGAATTAGCCATGAATAGTTCTGACATTACAGGGTTTACAGAGGTCAGCGGTGATTTAAGATACTTTACTGAACATACACATGAGCTTTTGTCGGCCCACTTTTCCCTACAGGTCCTTCTCCATCCTGAGATTTGAACCCCACCCAGCAAGCAGCTCCTCTTACCTTTTTCACCAAAGGCTCGCTGCGCTCTCCATCCTTCTTTTTCAACATGATCAAGAGAATGGAACTGAAGTGTGAAGCAGCACAGATAGACTGACCCAATGCTGCCTGGGAACTTTTATACCCGTTTCACTCAAGGCCAGTTCTGCCTGGTTCCTCTGCCCTTCCTGCACAATGTTCAATTGTTCATTTTTTGATACCTCTCCCATCAGTCCTTTAATTGTTAATTGTTCAAAGCCTGGAAAGAACAGAGCTGTTTGAAACGAAGGCTAACGGCGGCCTTGTTCGGCTTAACAAACGTTTTAATCAGGCCACAGTGGGTCCAAAGTGTTGGTGTGCATGTTGAAGATTTTTAAGGTGAGTTTATGAGGCGATTATAGTATTTTCATGCCACAGAGAGTGGCTCTTGCCAAGGATACTTGCTTCCACTACAGGCCCTCGACAAAGCGGGCTTTGTGCAAGAGCTTAAAAAGCAGGACATATGAGCAGGAGGTGGCAGGTCATGCTGCTTCAGCAACCACATTATAGGAACTTAGTGAGACACGAAATGCCATGTGTCACTTTGAAAGGACTGATTGACTGATTAAAAGTCATCTTTGCATCAAGGGCCCCCAAATGCAGCCAGTTGCCTTAGTGAGGAATGAGATTTTACCTTCAACCATGAGAAACTCAAAGGGTGAAGATTTACCATACATTTACTTTCATGAGTCACAACATCATCAACTGTGGGACATTCTGTCCTGATCTACACTCTCCCTAAGCGAACAAGAGACTAGAATATTATGATCAAGTAAAAAATTATTAGTCAAGTCTCAGCAGAAAGTTTAATTCCTTTTTAACACTGCTAATTAAAAGTTCTTGACTGAATTACACAGCCAACAGTGTCCAAGATACCCCCCCAAATCTGAACAAACTTGAGAGCAGCTTACATGGGTCTCCAGAAAATCTGAAGTAGCTGGCTTTTTTAAAAAAAAAATTAAATTAAAAAAAAAAAAAAAAAAGTAGGAGGTGGTTCTGGAATTTGCGGTGCGCCAAAGGTGCGCTAATGCTAGGGGGGCATGCCCCCCCCAGAAAAATTTGAAATTTATATGCCTTCTGGTGCATTCTCGGCTAATAAATTACAAACCATTTCCCTGTAAAATACTTGCAAAATATGCATGAAATTTCCCTCGAGATGTTTGTGTGCTTGGCTCTCTCAGTTACCCTCTGTAGTACGCTGCCTGGCTCTGTAACATAACTGCATACGTTACGGCATGATCACATGGTCTGGCTCAGCCAATCAGAGCGTGAGAATCAATCGACAAATATGGTGTCGCTTCCGGTCATGTTAGACCCAAATCAAAGACAATTTCATGGTGAAATAATTGGATTTGCAGCAAATTATGAGCAGCAGAGACCATACAAAAAATTGCTTGAACGTTGAAAGGCAGGTTTTTATTTTTTCTGGGATCGAGTAGCCGGCACAGGCTGTCTGTGTAGGGGGAGAAAACCGCCGGTCACCAGCACTTGCGGACATCTCTGAGCTTAGCGAGCTAGCTAAATATGGTGAACGGCATCCAGATAAACAAGGACCATTTACTTAAGCTTTCTGCTGGCGGTGTGGAGAGACAGAATTGTGTCTTTTCTTAGTCTGAGAAAGTGAAATATTCCAGTACTGAAGAGCCCCAAGTTGGTGACCAACTTCTAAGAAGTCCCCGTCGCATAAGTGCCACCTCGTACAAATTCCTCGGTCTTCAAAATAAATAAACTTCAAACTATTTCTTTCCCCCAAGCGATGGTTGGAAAAGTGTACAGGAAGACATACTGCTAAAAATGCACAAACAAACCATGTTTACTGCTACTGAGCTCCTACTGTAGAGCACGACCTGTCTCCAGGGGTGAGATATACTAGTATATTGTTCTTGAGATGAAAGACTCAGGATTACCACTCTTCTTGACACAAAGGGGATTAAAACAAAAGATATGGTTAAAAATCTTGGCGTTTTCATTGACAGCGAGCTAAACTTTGACAGTCATATGAAAGCAATCACTAAATCGGCATTTTATCACCTAAAAAA
>JAOBRE010000014.1:25808755-25819547 GCA_027574745.1 Occidentarius platypogon
GTGAATGGTTGTCTGTGTCTATGTGTCAGCCCTGTGATGACCTGGCGAATTGTCCAGGGTGTACCCCGCCTTTCGCCCGTAGTCAGCTGGGATAGGCTCCAGCTTGCTTGCGACCCTGTAGAACAGGATAAAGCGGCTGCAGATAATGAGAGAGAGATTATATGCACTGTGTGGATGGAGGATTCTGTGCATGAGTTGCTGAAATATTCCTGGGGCTCCAAAGAACACGAATGGAAAGATGATAAACTAGTGTAACCCAAACAGAGTGGAAGTTTTTTTTTTTCTTGAGATATTGGAGGCAAGAGAAACTGCCAATATCCCTTTGTGAAATCCAGCATCAAATAAAAGCGAGCTGCTCCTTACTGATTGAGCAGTTCATCAATGTGAGGCATTGGATATGTCTTGAATTTAGACACCATTTTGACTTTTCTAAAGTCAACACAGAATTCCATCGACCTGTTGGTTTTGGGAACCAAAACCACTGGGCTGCTCCAATTGCTGTGCGACTCTTCAATTACCCCCATGTCAAACATAGTCTTGTGTTCATCCTGAACCACTTTTTCTTTTCTGCTTGGGCAGTCAATATGGGTGGCTGCATACTCACTCCTGGAGGACTCTTAATATGGTGCTCTATAAGGTTAATGTGACCAGGTAGAGGCAAAAACACATGGGAGAATTCCTCCTGCAAGCTGGCAACCTATGCTCTCTGGGACAGTGAGTGATGGTCTCCACAGAGGATCTGGGTGAATTGGTCCACACTTTTTATATTTACCTCCAGTCCCAGCTCCTCCCCCTCAGGAACCACCATTGCCAGAACCACAGGAACCTCCTCTCTCCATGGTTTCAGATGATTAAGATGATAAATCTGAAGTGCATTGGCCCTATCCATTTGCCTGACCTCATAGTTGACTTCTCTGATGTACCATGTGACCTGAAAGGGTCCTTGCCACTTTATGTGTAATTTAGAATTCAATGAAGTTAGTAAAATAATTCCTTTATGGTTGTTCCAAATTCACATAATAGTCTTCCATTGTCCAGTTGGAATTGCCATTCTTGTGCCTGGAGCAAATTCTCCTGGGTTAGGTGACTCAGTGTTTTGCTCTCATGTCAAGAACAACCTCAATTTCATTTTATGAGGAGAAGGTCCTTCCTCCCATTTTTTTTTCAAAATGACATTGAAGACACCATGAGGTTTGTGAACATATAATAATTCAAATGAGGGGGACCCTGTGGAAGCTTGTGGGACCTCTCATACTACACATAAGAGGGGCTCCAGCCAGCTGTCCCAATTTCTGGTATTGTGGTGAATGAACTTATGAATCATGTTTTTAAGCACTTAATTAAATTAAACCAGTCCATCTGTTTGCAGATGGTAAACACTGATACAAATCAGTTTGAATCCCCAGTAAGTCATATGATTTGTGAAATGTGCATGACATGAATGTTGTGCCTTGGTCATTCAGGATTTCCTTTAGAATCCTAACTCAGGAGATAAATTTGAAGAGTGCTTCCACAACACTGTGTGCAGAAATGTTGTATAATCACTGCTTCTGGGTATCGCATTGCATAATCTATGAACACAAAGTGATATGCTTGTGCAGATTGATTTATTGGCCTGATGGGATCTATCAATCAATGGTAAAGGGTATAATGGTGCTTTTGGGGTGGCTGGCAGATTCACCAACTGACATTCATGACATGTTGCGTATCACCTGTGAACATCAGCACAAATGCCCAGCCAATAGAAGCAGGCCACAAGTTGGTTCAATGTTTTATCCTGACCTAAATGCCCCGCCATGGAATTATGATGAGCTGCATGCAATAAAAGTGCCCTGTGGTTCTTCAGGACCAAGGAATGGGTTGTTTCTTCCCCGTGTAAGTGTTCTGCATCACTCAATATAACATCTTTAATAACAGAAAAGTATGAGTAGGAGAGGGCAATGTTTGGCTGGAGGTTTTGACCATTGATTACTTTCACTTGGTCAACAGCATGCCTCAGGGTTTCATCTCATGACTGCTACAACAGGCAATCCAGAAGGGGAAATCCTTGCAGAGAGGAGAGGCGCAGAGTGCTCCCCACTTTCCGTGTCCCTCTGATGCAGAGCCAATGCAGTTGGCCCTGGGACCACCTCCCCAGATAACGCTGCACTGGAATCCCCCCAAGTTTTGCTACAGCAGGACACATCCACAAATAAATGCTTTACTAATATCTTAAATAGTTGATACTTGTGAACATCTGTGTACACACCTTACCTTCAATAACTGTGCAGTTCCCGATGACCTGTACTGAATCAGGCTTTGATGAACTGTACTCTGATTACCACCTGAGTCCATCAAGGCAAATCAGGAATATGAATCAGAATCCCCACCTCCTTAAAAGGACTCTGATCCTGGAAATGCCCAGCTTTCCCAACGTACCTGCAGACCTGCCCTGGCTTTGTCCCAGTCTTAGTGAGCATGGATGGTTCCACCAGTGGAGAGAGAGAGGGGGGATTAATGGCAGCATTGGCACAGAGGCACAAGAGGGCGAGGCAAAAATGGGGAAGGACACGGGTTCTGGGAGCCATTTGGTGGCACTGATCCCAGGACAATGCGCCTTCTGGCAGCTGAATGATGAACTGCTCCAGCACCACCCGATTGAAGAGGTCATTTGTGCTGCACTTACCTATCAGCAGCCACCATCAGCAGGTGTCTTGGAGCTGTTGGGTGAAGTCAGCCGTGGGTTTGCCCTCAGTGAATGCCAGTGTGTGGAAGCACTGGCAATGTTGTTCCAAGGTGCAGCCAAACCCCTGGAAAATAGTCCACTTTAGGTCCAGATACTCCAGCAAGTTGACAACTGAGAGCTGCTGGGCTGCGAGCTGGGCTTCCCCTGACAGAAATGGCAATAGGCAGACCACCCACTGCAAAGATGGCCAAGCACACATTTCAGCAATGTGCTCAAACAGCTCCACAAAAGCCTCTGGATCATCCTACAGATCCATCTTGAACAGTGGAACATGCAGTTTGGCTGTAGCATCTGTGGGAGCAACTGCTGGAGTACCCACTGGCTGGATCAGGCTCCAGATCCCCTTTTGGTCTGCAGCCTGGAACAGCGCCAGAAAGTGCTGCTCCTGCTCTGTGCACAGTGAGATGAGAGCCTGATGTTGACTTTGGTCAATGTTGATGAGGTTCTAGAGGGTCTCGGGGACTGGAATGGACTCCATGATGGCATTTCTCCTCACTTTTCCTGGGTTTTGGCTCCAGTGTCACACTTATGAGGCTCTTTGGAAATGAAAAAGTATGAGACAGGCTTATCAACTCAAGGTGTGTTTTAGATTCCAATTCAAGTTCACTTTTCAGTGACAATTTGCTCTCTAGGCACACACACACACACACACACACACAGAAACACAGTGTTGAGTTGCTCAACTCTCTGTCTCTCTCTCTCTCTTTCTCTCTCTCTCTCTCTCTCTCTAGTCACCAGTTGCTCTATGAAAGAACACAATAGACACACATAAGTAAATTGCTGGTGATCAGACACAGGTGTAACTCATCACGTTACCTGCTGGTTCTACTTGATTCCTCGCCACCCACAGTTGATGCTTGATCATGCCCCCACTGCCACAATGCCACATTGGGAAGACCATGATTGTATGACTTGTATAATATACTACTGCAAAAGTGTACCCTCTCTTTTAACTTTATGTTAAATATACAAAACATAGCTACCTTCCATCATGAATTCCATGTGCATGGCATCTTTTACATAAATGGAAACATAATAATTTTTGACACTTCTTAGAAACATAGACATTTTTGAAACACAATCATGTTCATAAAGAGGAGAAAAGATGAGCTTGAGATAAAATGAGGGAACTTGAGACTAGAAATATAGGGCTTTGAATGTAAATAATAATAATAATGCCTAAGACCCGATATAGGCAAAATACAAAGTTATAAGGAAGAGTTCATAGTTTGAGAAGGTAAATAGACATTGCTATTAGTCCACAGTTCTCTAAATTCCTTTGACAGCTTGCCTCTCATGCCTCTTAGCCCTTTTTCTCACGTTTCCATCTCTTCTATTGAAGTCTATAGTCTTGCATATATCATAAGTGAAGCTCTGCCATTTTGACCCATCAGCTGCCATATCCTTCCACTTGTGGAGTACTTGTCCATGTTTCAAAACATCTTTGACTGTATCTTTGAATCTAAGGGAGGGGTGACCAACCCTTCTGGTACCCTCTACAAGTTCGCTATAAAACAATGCTTTAACTATCTGGTCATGCAGTAGTCGTGCGATGGGTCCCACCCATCACAGTCTATTTCTAATGAGCATGATCTCAATGTCTTCTATCTTTTCAAGATCTAAAATTTCATCATTTGTGACAAAGTCATCCCACTTGACCTTAAGGATGGATCTATGGTTCCGCTGTTGGATGGTTCTAAGGTCCTTTATTTGATGATGATAGAGTGCCCAGGTTTCACTGCCATACATCATAACAGGTATAATGCATTGATTATATACTTTAAGTTTGGTTTCTGATGTCAGATCTCTGCAGTCAAAGACTATATATTAGTCTTCCAAATGCGCAAGAGACAGCTTGAATCCATGTGGTGATTTTTTTTAATCTAGTTTACAGTCATTGCTGATGTAGCTCCCAAGATATTTGAAGTTATCAACTGTGACCAGTTTCTGTCCATTGATGTAAAAGTCAGTTTGTTGTCCTATGCTCATAGTTTCTGTCTTCTTTGTGTTGATTCAAAGACCCATGTTTTGTGCCAGACTATTATAGGCAGACAGTAAAAGTTGGAGTGAAGTGGCATCATTGCAGAATATTGCTATGTCATCAGCATATTGGGCTTCTCTTATGTAGACGGTAAATACTTTGGTTTTAGATTTTAGACGTCTCAGATCAAAGACGTCACCATCATATCTAAAGCGAACCTTGATGCTATGTATGGGACTGAGGTTCTTGAAAGCAAGAAATAGTAGAATGGCGGCATACATCCCAAATAGGGTGGGAGCAAGCTTACACCCTTGTTTAACTCCAATGTTGTACTCTATGGGCTCGGTCAACTGTCCGTCAATTATTAGTCTTGCATGTACATCTGTGTGCAGACTCCTTATAATGTGGTTGAGTTTTGGAGGACAGCCCAATTTTGCCAGAATCTTAAAAAGAAGCTTGCGATTTGCACAATTGCGATTTTGTTGTTGCTCTCTACATTTTTCCATTATCTGTCGCAGAGTAAAAATGTTATCTACGGTACTTCTGTGACTTCTGTATCCTGACTGAGACTCAGGATACATCATCTCGGCTAAACAGAGGATCCTCTGAAGTAGAACGTCAGCAAAAACTTTTCCTAAAATATCCAGGAAGGATATAGTAACTCATATAATCACTCTTTACATTCGTGGTAAGCAGAAAAACATCTTCTGCAACAGCAGAAGACCACACTGGGTTCCACTCCTGCTAGCCAAGAATAGGAATCTTAGAATCAAGAACCAGTACCCATTAAAGTGGCCTGTGACTGTATATAGCAAGTGGTGATGCCAGACTCTCACATCTCCAGTGATATCACCACACAATGTGACAATTAAGAGAGTTTGTTTTTTTTACTAAGCTGAGATGAGTGCAAAAGTCACTCTTTCTGATACCAGATGGTGGCACTATACCAGAGTGTAACTCTAGGCATGTAGATATCATCATAACCAATAACTATAGCAAGTCTGGCATGAACTGATGACCTGTCTAGGAGCGACATGAGCTGAGAGGAGTGAAAAAGCCACTCAATCTGTTGTCAGCTTGTGGTGCTGTACCAGAATGTCACTCTTGGTATGTGGATGTCATCATAATCATCATAACCAAGAATCAGAAGTTTGAGCCGGATCAAGAAATGCACGGAGAATTTATGATGCATTTTATGTTTGCATGGCAAGACACATTCATTGTTTAACCATTTCAACACCTTGCAAGATAGCAAAAATCTCTTTGCAATCTAAAATCAGCAACATTTTCATGTTATGCTGGGCTCAACATTACCGGTAGTCCGACTGTCCGGGACAACTAAATGTCTGGACAAGCCCGGCAGGACAATTTGAATTGTTTCCATCTTTCCTGAAAGTTCCAGGAGTCTCTCGCATATTGATGGTGGCTGCTAGATGCCCGCAAATTAGATACAATATCCCAGAATCTAGAGCGCGTGAGTAAAAGTACGTGTGTGCATGTGTGTGTGAGAGAGAGAGAGCGCATCACTGAACAAGACAGAGCAATCAGTTTTCTGTGTGGGCCGGCTTTACGTCTTCTCTCCCGGACCAAGAGTCTATTAGTTCAGTGCATCCAGGAGCATCATAGCAGAGTGCCCCAAAAAACACAAAACCTACTTCACCTCAGCCTACACGAAAGTGTACCCTTGCCAAATAGGGGTTGAAAATAAATAAATAAATAAATAAATAAATAAATAAATTTTACTGTGTTGTGTGCTGCATTGTTTGCAACAGTGACTTTAACATTGCCCATGGCAGGTTAAATGATCGTAAAAGACATGCTGAGATGAGTTTAACAGGCATCATTTGTTCATGTGCATATTATTTATACTAGCTGGCTAGTTGCAAGGCTACATGATAAGGCCAAACTCCTTGAAGACTTGTTTAAAGTTGCAATAGAATATTAAAAAAAAAAAAGTTAAATAATAGTAATAAGCAGTTTACATACATAAGTAGTCTACATATTTTACTGTGACATTTTCTACATATAGGCCTATCTAATTTGGTTTACAGACAAGAGAAAATTACTCTAAGTATTCATTCATTCATTCATTCATATAACTGCCCCAGACGATATATTAATGATACCTAAATGCTTTTATATCTTTTAGGGATTGCTGAAAAATTGCCATTTTTAATAGTAATAATTCAAGAGTTACATCAACAAAGTTCCAACAGATAAGTTCAATCACCTTGATCTGGCCATCTTATTGTTTATGAAATTCCAGCGAAGCTGAGTACAGCAGGTGTGTATGTAAAAATAACCCTGTCATAATATCTAATTATAGATTATTAGACTTTAAATTCATTGAAATAGGAGAAATGGCGATCAAATACCTCAATAAAATAAATATATGTGGTGAATCTTCATTTCATTCGGACATTCATTGCATTTCTCTTTTATAACGTTACACATTAAAATAAAAATATTTTGCAGGAATTTTCTGACAGTGCCGAACTCACTTACGGTTTGTTTTCATTCACAACATGATTTGGTAACCCTTATCATATCCAACTTGTTTTCTTTTGGTTTAATTTTTTTAATTAATTTATACTTCGAGTTTTACTGGATGAATCAAGATTTAACTTTATTTCCTCCAGAAACTCTGAATTTGGATGAGTCTAACTCTTAAAACTGCATATCAGGTAATGGGTTATAACAACACGATACTGGATAGTTTTTGTTTCTTGTTAGAGTTATATTGAAAAATTTTAAATCATTAAATCATCATGGATGGATGGATGGATGGATCAAGCAGCAATGCCAGGCAGGCCCTCGTGCCTTCTACAATATCACCACACAACATGACAAAAGTATTTGTTTTTTACTAAGCCAGGATGAGTGAAAAAGCCACTCTTTCTGTTAACAGATGGTGGCATGATACAAGAGAGTCAGTCTGGGCATATCCAATAATTATAGCAAACCTGACATGAATCTGAAGAACCATTTAGGAGTTGTTGGTCATGGGAGCCAACTCAAAAATGGTCAGTTTTGACCAACTCAAGTCTTGAAGAAAAAGAAGAGGAATTACCTGCATTCTCTTCATATTTCAGCAGAATTCATTATTTTATGCCTTTTTTTTTTGTTTCACCTAAAAACTACAATACCCAGCATGCAATATATCAATACATATTCAACCACTGGGAATCCCTTTCTGCTAAACAACCAATTAAGGTATCTGAGTGATACACGTCACACTGACATCTCCATCTGATGAGTCATTCCCAGAAGAAAAACAGTGTTACTGTAATAACTCTACATGTATCACAGAAAAAATACAGGGGGGATATTAATAATTTTTAAATGCAAGCCAGAATTTGTTTTCCAAAATGCTGTATTGTGCATGACCTGTCTTGCTTGAAGTCAGCTGGGACTAGATCCAGCTCCTCAGCAACCCTCACAGATAAGCAGTATAGATAATGGATGGATGACACTAGGTTGTCTGTCCATCTTGAAAGAGAGTCCAACCTTTTTCTTGGCTTTTTATTCTGTTTATCATCTGCCATTATCGATAGTCCATTGATAATGAGCTCAGGACAAAGTGAGTTGGCTATAGTTTGCAGCCAGTAATGCTTTCACTGAGAAAAGCACAGAGAAAATCTTCAGCCCACATTTATAGAGGATGATGGAGAGTAACCACACTCTAGCCTGTATATGCACATTAATGGAACTCACTAAATTCACAAGCTCAGTGATATGAGCATGGTGTTATGAGACCAATCCACTCAGTGGTCACTGGGAGGCTCACAAGCTGTCTGGGAACCACAACATGTTGCGACAGAGGAGACTCCGCATGTTGAATGCCACATGAATTTGTAAAAAAAAAATAACAAAAAAAAAAAAAACCCAACTCGTAACCAAATGAAAAACTTATGTAGTTAATTTAAGTCTATAACCAGCTTTGGAGAGGTATCCGGTTATTTAGCAAAAACGTCTTTTAGCACAAGTTCTAAAGTCTCTTAGCACAACTCTGGATTATGGTCACAATAATCGAAAAAAAAAAAAATACTCCTCTTGATACAGGAAGGGGTTTATTATGATTGCTTAGGGACTGGAAGCTGGAATTTCTGCTGCTGTGCATGTTAAGGCAATTACCTAAAATGTAAATAGCTGAATAAAATAATTGAAATAGCTGTACATAGTTGTCCTTTCTTTCGACCTTTTTTCTTTTGTAAAAAAATTAAATAAAGAACAAAAAGCTTTCTTCAAACTCTCATCTTGTAAATTTCACCTGACTTTTCATACTTTATTAAATTAGCAAATTGTAAATAATAAATATGATATAATTTTAACTTAGCATTTTAATAAAAACAAAACAAACCTGGAAGTTGGCTGTAGCGGTATACTGTGTCAGGGTACGTGCTGTGTTAAATAATTTGGAGGAAGGATTGGTGACTAACATACAGGCTACATCAAACATGGCAGTTTCAAGATGGCAGAGTGGGGAAATACAATCGTTTGTTTTCGATCGGAATCTCGGCAACTTTCATTAAAAAAAAATCTATCAAACATCTTTAAACATAATCAGTAAGTATTCATAATAAAAAGATTAAGTGTTCTTGGATCTTGTGCTAAAGAACTTAGAGTTGCGCTAAGAGACTTTAGAACTTGTGCTAAAAGACTTTTGTGCTAAATAACCGTAAACCCTTTGAAGATGATGTTCCTTGTAGCTCTGATCGTACCCACAAGCTGTTATAGATGAAGTTAAAACACTGACAGTTAGGATGGATGAAATAGAATATATCAATATATCTCAATGCATTAATAACCAAAAACACACACACAGAAACACTCATTCCCTCAAATCACCTTCGAGGCATGACTGTATTGAGTACCATCCAGAGCTTGTTAACAGTCTGCAGCACTCTGCGGGAAATGTTGTCCTCTAGCAGCAAGCCCATACTAGTGGTCAAGGCCTCCGCATAGGGGATCAGATCCCCTGCACTCAGTAGTGTCAAATACTCCAGGATCTGCAGTAGTATGTGCCCACTCAGTCTTATATTCTGGAATGCTAAACAGGAAAAAAAGAAATAAAATAATAACACAAAACAATTATAGATGACTAGCTGTATTCAAATGCTAATTAGAAAATGTTAATTCATGTATTGCAATTGCATTTGCTATCCACAA
The DNA here is from genome assembly GCA_027574745.1 of Occidentarius platypogon. Lineage (NCBI taxonomy): Eukaryota > Metazoa > Chordata > Actinopteri > Siluriformes > Ariidae > Occidentarius > Occidentarius platypogon. The sequence continues at coordinate 25,818,631 of JAOBRE010000014.1, forward strand.
ATGCAACTCAGTTGCAAAACACTTAGCAATACTACAATTCAAAGTACAACACCTCTGCAATCCCTGTTGCATTAATGATGCACAACACGTCATGTTGCAATTATTGTGCAAAATATGATAAACATATGGTCTCGTAATTCTGACTGCATAGTTATCAGGGAAAATCCACAAATAAATGAAAAGTGTATTTTAAAAAAGATCTAAAATTATTTCGAAAAGCATTTTATTTTTAAATGGTTTTTTAAATTAATTTTTAAAAATAACCTTCTTATAGCATTTTCCATGAATGAAAAGAAGGGGAACCAGAAAAAATAAATCAAGTTTATTTTTATCGTGCTTTTAACAAGAGGCATTGTTGCAAAGCAGCTTTACAGAATTTTAATGACTTTAAACATGAACTAATTTTATCCCTAATCCATCCCCAGTGAACAAGCCTATGGTGGCAAGGAAAACTCCCTTAGACAACATGAGGAAGAAACCTTGAGAGGAACCAGATTCAAAAGGGAACCCCATCCTCATTTGGGTGATAACAGATAACATTTTTAACAGTTGTAACATGAAGTCTGTTTTGCTGACGTTATAAACTGCTCACTGATGGAAACTTGAGTGCAAAACTGTTCATGACAACTGTAGTCCTTGTGAGGGAAATTTAATGGACGAACATTATTATTCTCTGCGTTTCTGTATGTTGAGTTAAAGTAGCTTAGTGTACTAAGAGATGTTTTCCACATGCTGTAATCGCCTTTCTGTGGCCTTGGTGGTAATGAGCAGGGTGCTTGAGCTCGTCCTAACTACGCATCTTCTCATGATGTAACCAACTTTCCTGACTGTGGGTGCTAAAAGGTGTCATTGAGTCATCCTGTTGGTGTGGGTCACTGGGGGCTGGTTGTGAACGGCCTGGAGAGTCGTTAGGATGA
>JAOBRE010000014.1:28477484-28488123 GCA_027574745.1 Occidentarius platypogon
GGGTGAACCCCGCCTTTCGCCCGTAGTCAGCTGGGATAGGCTCCAGCTCGCCTGCGACCCTGTAGAACAGGATAAAGTGACCACAGATAATGAGATGAGATGGAGGATTGTACTTATTTATTTTGCATAGGAGAAAGCAAAGGAGCTTGAGTCCTCGACAAAAAGTGAAAGCATGAAGTAAAATGAGGTTGGAGAGATCAGGACGGGCGATGGCAGGAAACCAGGATAAACGTTGGTTTCCATTCGAAGATGGAACTCACTGAGGGACAAATGTTTTCTGCTGGACCAGTTGAGCCTCTAACCTAAATGCAGTTACAAATATATTGTTTGATACCTTTAGCTAGAATATACCCATGGAATTAGTTTACCTTCATCTCAATCAATTTCATTCTGAAATGAAAAATGGGGCTTTCTTTTAATGATCAACGTTTGTCACGTTCTAAAAATTGGAAATGGAGCCATTTTCCATGTAATTTTGTCCTCAAAATAAAATTTTATGTTTCCTTATAATTGATTTTCATATAGTGAGTCAAACATGAATAAAATCCAGTTTCCATAACTACAGAATGGAAAAAATTGGGGTGATTTTTCAAATATGTCATCAAAAGGTGAACTGGAAGATTTCATTGTCAGTATTTTTTGCCAAATTAGCAGCAAGTTGGGCAACACAATCTGTGTCCTCAGAGTATTTATAGCATAAGGGGTGTGCGTGTGTGTGTGCTCAGATGTAAATTGGCCGTGCTGATCCACCTCGTCCTCTCCCTCTAACCTCCAGAAGGTTACCACACTGTAAAAAATGATTTGTTGTTTTAACTTAAAAAAGTTAGTGCAAGGGCTGCCTTAAAATTTTGAGTTCATTGAAATTCACCATAGTAAGTTAAATTGTTGTGAACTTACTATATTAATTTCAGTGAACTCAAACTTTTAAGGCAGCCCTTGCACTAACTTTTTTAAGTTAAAACAACAAATCATTTTTTACAGTGTAACCCTGTGATTGTAACCAAATTTGTTTGATATGATTTGTGAGGCATCCGTTAGGCAACAAGCTAACTCTTTGGTTTAGTCATACTCACCATGCTTTGTGACAAGTTATTGATGAAAATGAGGTGTTTTGGTGGCGATGCTTCCCCAAGCTTCAGGAAGTATTCCTAAACCCATCTGCGAGTATTCGCTGATTAGTTTGCTGACGAAAACACCACCATCAACTTTCAATGCACACATTGAAAATTTCACAACATTTTTTGGCCACTCACAAGGTGGAGACACACCAAAAAATAACTCGCGAAGCTCAGAGAACATTCGCTGTGCATTGCACGATTGGTGGCGATGCTACTAATTTTTCATCGTCAAGTATTCACAAACCCATCGCAAGCTATTGCGTGACCAGGCCTTACATGGCATGTTGACATTACACACTACTGTTAATGCTGTCCTAAAATTTTATTCCAAATGAACGTCCTTAGAAGACACCTTCAGTTGAAAGTCCTGCCTTATGAGATACCTGTCTATTAATACAGCAAGACAACAAGGCAGCAATCTTCTGTTTCGAATGCAGCTGTCGTCAACTTATAAATTTACAGCAGCCTAAAATAAGTTGCTACATATTTACAAATTCTATAATTTATCTCACAGATGCAGACAGATTGAAGCAGTGGATCAGACTAGTTCAGAAATATGAGAAACACAGATGAAATCTCACTTTTTCAGTAAATATCACCAAGATTGGACACAGTGGGTTTTTTCCCTCTCTTAACCATTTTCTTTTCATCTCACTTTATTCATATCTATTTCCCTTTGCCTGTAACTCAGCTCCATGTATATTTTGGCCTTTTCAGCTGCTTTTATGTTGTTACACTTCCTTAGACGTGAGTTGAAATAAATTTCACTTCCCCCTCTGAAAATGTCTAGCTATTTACTTGTCATTTTAAGTGTGTGAGTTTTGCTTTATATGGAGATTTGTGGGTGTCCCCAAGAAGGAGGAAGAAAATCAGCATTTCTGAAACTGAAATTGACTCGTCATAAGGCTCATGCTTACCATACGAGTCTATATGGATGCTGGAGTTCCACAGGATTCTTCATTCATGTACATCTCTTTAAATGCTACACAGATGAAACCACTGATAGTCTTGAAGGTACTGTAACTATCAAATCCTCACTGTCCTTCTATGAGGTCTAGGCTCCCCCCGGGGGGATATTTGGAACTTCTCCAAAAACACATCTGTAACTCTGCAAGTTTTTGTCATTCAAACATATAAGTGACACCATTAAAAACCTTGAAACTTCTAGTTTTCAAATTATATATAAATAAAATTATATAGCTGGCCCTTTTTAAAGAGAGTGAAAAGAAATCTTAGGATTTTCTGTAGTCTTCAGCAGCAGCAGCCTCCTAGGCCACACCTATCGCTATTCACATGCTAAGTACCAGGTGATTCAGTGGCTGTTCACAGGTGAGAACACGCCCCATTCAGCCGGTATAAACAAAGCCATGCTTCCACTCACTTGTTTACACACCAACTGAGAAACTTGGAGGAGAGACTATGACCAACGCAAGGAAGATGTCGCCTGCTGAAGCTGCACAGCTGATCCAGGAACAACTTGCTTTGGAGAGTGAGTCTGACGACGCCTTGTCAGATCTATCCAGTGACGATGAAAATGATGAAGACGTGCATTTTGAGCTTCGTATTGATCCCGCTGAAGATCATTCTGACGAGTAAGTAGGCTTGTGTGTTTTCATGAGAACTTTTGACCATTCCCTTACACAAAAAATAATGCATTGTGTGTCAGGAGTACTGCCGTTCTTTCTGTGGCACGGCAATTGGTATGTATGAATGCCAAGCACTGTATACAAATGCTAATTGGTATGATTAGGGTGAATGCCTTTGTTTCGCTAGGTGTAAAATAAAACTGAATAGTTGTTTATGGTCGATTGTGTGAATATGTATGAATGCCAAGCACTGTATACAAATGCTAATGCGTGTCAGGTGATGCTAGAAAGACATTCAGGTTTGTGCCATTATGTATGTGTGAATGACAGACGTTATATGCAAATGCACGTCAGGTGCCAGATTATAGTTGTTAGGTGAAGATAATGTAGGAGCAATTTCTAAACAATGTCTCTTCTATTATTGTATTTACAGCGATGTGGAAAACATCCCACCTGCACCAGCCAGGAAGAGAGCACGGCGTCAAACCAAACAGCGTGCACATTCATGGAAGACGGAACGTGATGCAGATGCACCGCCGCCACCACTGCGCTTTCTTCCTGCAAGGGAGCCTGGTGTTCAGCTGAGAGCAGAGGACAACCACACTCCTCTGGACCTCTTCAAGCTGTTTTTTTCAGAGAATGTTGTGCAAACCCTCTGCCGCAACACCAACAAGCAAGCTGCCAGGAACGTTGCCAGAGGTGCAAAGTACAGATGGGTTGATGTTGGAGTTGCAGAATTCTACCAATTCCTTGGGCTGATGTTCTACATGAGCATGATCAAGGTGAAACATGTCACTGACTACTGGAGGAGACACACCATCTTCTCTATCCCTTTTCCAGCACAGACTATGGTAAGGGACAGATACAGAACAATCTTCTGGAATCTGCACATGAGTGACCCAGATGAAGACAGAGAAAATGATGCCAAGAAGGGAACCTCAGCACATGACAAGCTGTTCCGTGTCAAACCGCTTATGGACACCATCAGAAATGCCTGCAAAGCATTCTACCACCCCCGCAGGAACATTTCTGTGGATGAACGCATGGTGGCTTCCAGATGTCATGCTATGAGACAGTATATGAAGGACAAACCAACCAAGTGGGGCTTCAAGTTGTTTGTACTTGCAGACTCCAGCAATGGATACACTATCAACTTTTCTGTATACACAGGAAAGAACAATTTTCCCATGGGCCATGGACTCTCTTATGACACTGTCATGTCACTGACTGACAAAGGATATTTGGGATCTGGATACAATGTCTTCATGGACAATTTTTACACAAGCCCAAAGCTTTTCAAGGATTTGTATGATGCCAAGTTTGGTGCTTGCGGAACATACAGAGAATCCCGGAGGGATTGCCCACGCAGTAGCATCAATGCACTGACAAAGCATTCACCTAGAGGAGAAATGCGCTGGATAAGAGATGGTCCTGTTGTCTATGTGAAGTGGATGGATACACGAGAGGTGTCTGTCTGCTCCACCATCCACGCAGCCTACACTGGAGATGCAGTGCAGCGAAGAGTGAAGAGCAAACAGGGTCTCTGGTCAAGAAAATCTGTTCCATGCCCCAAACCTGTGGTAGAGTACAACAAGTACATGGGTGGTGTGGATTTATCTGACCAGTATTACACAGCACAGCATAAAACTGTAAAGTGGTACAAGAAGCTCTTTCTTCACTTCTTGGACATCACTTCAACAAATGCCTACATTCTCCACAAAGAGCTCATGCAAAGCATGCACAAGAAAAGCATGAGCCACAAGCAGTTCATTGAGAAGCTTACTGCAGAGCTGTGTGGTGTACCACTGCATTCTGAAGAACCAAAGGCTCCACCAAAGGAAGATGGCAGGGTACACTTGCCAGTTTGTGGGATTGAGTTATCCACAGATGGGAAGAGAGCCGGTGATGGTCGCAGACACTGTGTGTACTGCAGACAGCAGAGAAAACAAACGAAAACTCTCTGGAAGTGCACAGTGTGTGATGTCTACCTCTGCCTTCAACCAGACAGAAACTGTTATGTTGCTTGGCACAGCTGATTGGAACTGAATCTTACTGCCATAATCTGCCATTTTAGATTTTACTGTGTAGCCACTTTCTGATTTATACTTTATATTTTCATACTGTGTATTTATATTTTTTTGTACTGTGAAGACACTTAATTTTATACTGCACTGACACAATAGATTTTGGGGGAAGGCAACAACAATGTCCTGCCAGAGCCACTGACAGTTAGCACATGGAAAGTGACAGGGGGGTGGGGGCAATCAGAGGTGTTACACTCCCATCTAATTAGTATTCAACTGAAAGAGCCACTGGCTTCAGTTACAATTACTTTTTTACACTTTGTATTGAAACAACAAAACATTTCTGAATGTTCTTTTTACTTTTATGCAGCCAACACTTATGTTTACAAGGTTCAAACTTCAAAAGTCTTGGCTAGATATATTTATAGTATGTTTTCTTGCACTGTTTGAAGACCTCTAAAAACTGTTTTTTGTACAGTTGTGTTTACACTCAATTTAAATAAAACTTGTTTTTATTACATTCACTTTACTCTCATATTATTTTTTGTTAGGGTTTTTAGAATACAACCATATGTGCCACTTTTGCATAGATGTTTATAGTTAGATTAAATACTTGAAAATGTCAAAGTGTTGCAAACTGCCTCAAAGTCTCTGAAAGGCCCTAGACCTCAGAGGGAGAGAACGAGTGGATCCAAACCATCCATCCATCCATCCAACCATCCATTAACTGTAGCTGGTGGATCCAAACCATGCGAGCAAAATTCCCCAGAGCATGACACTGCCACTGTTTTTCATTTGTCAATCTAAACTAACAAAAAAAAAGCCCTTAAAACAATACTATGTGAAAGCCTTTACAATAAGTTCTATATATCTAACAGAACATTGAGTTACTACAGATTCCTTAATCCAACCCTTTGTGTCTGCACAAATTTGCATAAACGCGCCATCAGGTTTATCCTAATTCTCTTCCTGTCATCTTTTGTAGTGAGTTATCCATATGATCCTGTGTATAGATATAGATAGTGTTATGTGGTATTTATTATTATTAAACCAAAACTGTAATTTCACACACTGATTTGTTTTACTCTTCTTGCACACCGTGTACTTCAGGTAGGCCTGTTTATGAATGCAAGAGTAGAATGCATTTCATTCTACTCTTTGTATGTGGAAATTTAAATGTGTAATAATAAAAACTGACTGAGTTAGACTGCAGCTAGTTGAGGATAAAACATCTTTACTTTATTAAAAGTACCTCTTTACTCATTTCTGTGGATTTTGTACAACAGTATTACGTTACAGGCATTTAGCAAGGCATTTATCCTGACACACCCACATCAGTGGGCAGCCCAGTGAGCAGTTGGGCCTTAGGTGCCTTGCTCAAGGGCACCTCAGCCATTCCTACAAGTCCAGGGAATTGAACCAGTGACCTTTTGTTTCCAAAGCTGCTTCTCTAACCTTTAACAAAAAAAAACAAAACAACTTATAAAGCACTCATAGTTCCATCCATCTATCCATTACCTGTAGCCACTTATCCTGTTCTACAGGGTCATAGGCAAGCTGGAGCCTATCCCAGCTGACTATGGGTGAGAGGCGGGGTACACCCTGGACAAGTCGCCAGGTTATCGCAGGGCTGACACAGAGACAAACAGCCATTCACACTCACACCTACGGTCAATTTAGAGCCACCAATTAGCCTAATCTGCATGTCTTTGGACTGTGGAGGAAACTGGAGCACCTGGAGGAAACCCGGGCAGACCATGCAAACTCCACACAGAAAGGCCCTCATCGGCCGCTGGGCTTGAACCCAGGACCTTCTTGCTATGAGGCGACAGTGTTAACCACTACACCACCCACTAGTGAAAGAGTTCTGAGTGCTAAATATACAATATGTAAATAAATATGAATGGACAATAAGAGATACTAATATGAAGTTCTAAATAGATGAATCTCAAGTTTTGACTTGAAAAGAGAGAGGGAGTCACAAGATCTAACATCTATGGGTACCGTGTTCCAGAGGTGAGGCGCAGCTACAGCAAAAGAACATGAGCCATATGTCTTGAGATGGTAATCCACCGGCTTTAAAAGAACAGCATTTGAAGATCTCAGTGTTTTTATTGGGACACAGAGGTGTAGAGCATCACTGCTATAACCAGGTACAAGACCATGCAACCCTCTGAAGGCCAGAAGTAGAATCTTGAAGTGAATGTATTTCTCTACTGGTAATCAATGAAGCTGCTTAAGTACTGGACTGATATGGTCAAATTTATGTGTATACATCATAAGCCAAGCAGCAGCATTAAGAACATGTCGAAGCTTCAGAAGTTCATACTTCAGCAAACCAAAGAGAAACACATTGTATGAGCATTGTAACCTTTAGGTCATGGCTTCTCCCATATTCAACAATGCTTAAAGCTTGAGCACCAGCCCTAGCAAATGCACGAAGCATTTTACAAACAACAAAACAAATTAAGTCAAATGCTCATATTTCTTTAAGGGTGTGACAAAAATAAGCTGATCGAATGTCCTTGTTTTTCTGGTTGCTGTCTTTGGGAAATGAATTTTGTGCGCAGTAAATGTGCATGAATGTGATCACCATATTAATATTATATTGACATTGTATTATATTGTCAAATATAATCCAAATACTCAGAAAGCAAAAGTAGGGTAAATTCAGACATCATGGGCATATGAACCACATGCTGAAAATGAGACCATGGGTATTAACTGGTAGTATTTTCCTACATCGGAAAATTCCTCCATTATACTCTATGAGGTCCTAGTCACCCATTTCATGGTAAACCCATGGGGCAACTTTGTGTGACTGGTTTATGTGACTGATATCAACAGCAAGTGGTGATTTCATAAGTCATGATAAATAACAATGAGAACACATTTGAATGGGTGTTAGTATCACCTCTACTCATTTTAGTTCCACTCAAATATCCAAAAATGATAGGAAACAGCCTCCTAGAGTGCATTACCAAAACCTCTGATTCTTTCCATCCCTTATGATCAAACACATTTATGGCCTCATATAGTACTTTCAAATAAGCTTGTCCCCCAGATCTTTGTAGTTGCTCATCACTGAAAAAGAGCCCCTGACCACAAAAAGCACCAACAGCTCCGCCCTGAGCTATCCCAAAGATTCCACCTTGGGTGGTGTATGTTGAACCATATGCATAGAATTATGCATTGTGATTTATAGGAAACTCAGAGTGTTAGAAAACCACAAATTTCACACCTTAGCCCATCTATGCTGCCTGCTCGCGCACACTCGCACTACGCTTGAAAACTATAAATATCATCTCATTCAGACTGATAGGAGCATTCAGACTTTGACAGAGGAGAAGTGAACACGGTGGTGACTTCAGTCAAAGAGAGCCAACGGGTCACACGAAAAGACAGTGTTGTGTCCAGCACGTGGGAATATCTGTGGGAATTTGGTGATAGGCTGAAACTTGTATAAGAAACCAATGATGACCCTGTCCTGGAGAATATGTTTTGTCTTATTTGGAATGATGGCGTACTCTGAGGCCAACCTCCCGGAAAACATCAAGAAGTCTATTGACCATCTGCAGAATCACTATGTAAGAAAAGTAAGTCCTATTCATAGTATATACGTAATAGAAGTTATGATATAGGATCAGCAAACTAATATATATCAAGGCTGCTTATTATCAATAAGTATACTTGCAGCTCAAGTTTAAATGTTTTTGCTTAACAGCAGTGGGTTCACTTGTGTTTTCTAGCAAAGTTTGGCAAATAAGAATAATCGAGGCAGAAAAACAGCATAACTTAAAAGAGTCCAGGAAGTAGACAGTGAAACCAAATGAAGAGCATAGCTTATGATGACTGTGTGGGTTGTGCTGATAGGTGGGCTAGTTTCAAGATTTGTCACTAATACCCACCACTTGTTTATGATGTGACAGTGGTGAACTTGTAACCTAAAACCAAAAATATTTCCAAAGTTGCAAGACAGAAGTGCATTAAAGTATCATATAACTGACAACAGTTGTCATAAGTCATTGAAAGTTGACACACGTCTCATACACACCTCTACATGTTTGTATCTCTTTCAGAATTACAACCCAAACAAATTGTATGATGGACATTCCCTCTTTCTAGACAAGCTGAAGGATAAAACGTTTGAGGTAAACCACGCAAAATACACAACTTCTTTTCTGACTTCCCTCTAGTATATCTACGTAGACGGCGTCATTTTATTTTGCATGTTATGACAATTTACTCCAGCGTGTCCTTGGATCTCACGAAGCCTATAATAAACCCCACTCTTTCTCTTTTGTGCACAGGAGGGTGAACAGAAGCTCCTGATGGCTATTATTCTTGATGCATACAACAGAATTTTCACCCAGATGGAGAATGAGACTCAGGATGAAAAGGTGAAGCATGACTTGCATGAAGTAAAAGAACAAGTGAACAAGCTGAAAGAACACTACTTCTCTGGCAAACATGATGCCATCAAGAAGTATGTCGCTGAGCTGCTGGCTCTTAAGGTAAGCCCTGTCATGGATGTGTTCAGTGATTCTCAACTCAAATATTCTTGAAAAGCCATATGTGTAAATAGGACATGCCTGTTTATTCTAGGGGAAGGAAGTGGGGCTTTCTATGAAATAAAAGTGGCTTCACTGCCTAAACGGCAGAGGTCTTTAATGAAACTTCATGCACTGTGAGGAAAAAGAAATAGTAAAACACCAATAACTAGGCTCTAAATTGAGATGAAACGACAAAGTGCATGTACATATAATGACTGTCTTACTAATCACTCTTTAATACATGCATTCGACTTAAACTTAAAGTTGTTTTTACAAACCACCTTTAATTTCACCACTAATCAGGAACTTACAATTAATCTATCTCATCTTAGGAAAGTGACCCAGTGATCCAGAGCAAAGCAATAATTGAGCTGAAGAGCATCTACAATAAGGCAACAAATCTGGGGAACCTGTCAGCGGAGAACCACCGGCGACGACGGCAAGCTAGAGGCTCCAAAAAGCAGCGGCGTTCTTAGCCAAAAAATTAATTCCTTTAGAATGTTACCAAGGAGGTGCTTGAAGGTGTAGATTTATTTATTGGAATACAGTACCTCAGATTTTATATTTTATGGATACCGACATAATTTATTAACATTGTTAAAATCTTAATTTTATTAATTGTACTAATTTATTTAATTTGCTATTTATTTTGTGAAAGTGCCTACTGTTGTCTTACTTGGGTTTATCAATTGGTTATTACTTGCTAAAGCAAGTGTTGTAAGGTCTATGACTAAATAAATTGAAAACCTTTATTATAATAAGTGGTTTGAATTTATTTCTGAAAAAGTGTAGCAAAAACATGATTGTCGGATGACTCAAAAACTATAGTGAAACGAATAGTTGCTGTGCATACCAAGGGTAATGCTTGACATAATGCTACCACCACCATGCTTCACTTGGGGATGGGGTTCTGCCAAATGTAGCCCTTTTGTTGCTTCTTTGATTGATGTCTTGGTCCTGCCTTTTGGTGCTTGTGTAATATTCATTTCATGTTTTAAGAAGAACGAAACCGTCACTGATGGTGTAGCTCACTTCGGCCCTGTGTAGTCCAGAAGGAACAATCTAAAGTGGGCCACCTTATGCAATAAATGTTGCAAGCTACAGTGCTCAGCATAAATGAGTACACCCTCTTTGAAAAGTCACATTTTAAACAATATCTCAATGAACACAAACAATTTTCAAAATGTTGACAAGACAAAGTTTAATATAACATCTATTTAACTTATAACGTGAAAGTAAGGTTAATAATATAACTTAGATTACACATTTTTCAGTTTTACTTCAAATTAGGGTGGTGCAAAAATGAGTACACCCCACAACAAAAACTACTACATCTAGTACTTTGTATGGCCTCCATG